>MU012849.1:59613-93630 GCA_011074415.1 Stictonetta naevosa | reverse complement strand
TTGTGCATCACTTGTTTGTACACATTATTATTATTATTATTATTATTATTATTTCTGTCCTAATAAACTGTCTTTATCTCAACCCACAGGCTTTATTTTCCTGTTTCTCTCCCCCATCCCAGAGAGGGAGGGGGGAGGGTGAGCGAATGGCTGTGTGGTACTTAGCTGCCGGGTGGGTTAAACCAGAACAGATTTTCAAGGAACTGAAACAGGTTCTAAGCAGTCTCGTCCAACTTCCAAGTTAGCCTTGCTATGAGCCAGGACTAGGCCTCCAGAAGTACCTTCCAAGGTCTTTCAATTTTGGCTTAAATGAGCAGGCAGAAAAAAGTGTTTGCAAGGTGACACAGTTACACATCATAACTCATCCAAGGACCCAAACACCCAAAGCTTTCAGCTTCAGAACTTTTCACATTAGTCTGCTGTATTTAATATTATGTTTAAAGTAAGAAATGAGCTAAGCATAGCATTACTAGTACTTAAGCAGAATGCCTAATCCCAAATCCGACTAAAAGTACAGTGACAAGAAAAATGCTCTTGAAGATCAAGAATTGCATGAGCCTAGATCCAAACAGGACAAATTAGTGCTCCATTACTCAAGCTTCCTATAAATTCCTCCAGCAGTACTTGTGAAAACAGTGATTTCGCAGGACTATATCAATTGCCACAACAAACCTGTAGGACAAACAGTTTGACAAAACCTCTTCCCTTCTCACATCACCAAAATTCTTCAGTGGGATCCTTTTTAATAGCGGATTTTTCAAATAGAGATTTTAGACTCTTAAAACAAGAATAAGCTATCAATAATGAAGTACGGTCATTTACACTCACAAAGTTGGTGTAATTCTTTAGAATTAGTTTTAAAGGTAAAGGCGCTCGCACAAACTGCCCAGATAGAGGCTAAATTCCAGCACTTTGTCAGACAATAATTTCTTGACTTTGAGGAAAACAGTGACTGAGATATGCAGTCACTTCCTGCTCACAGTAAGCCCCTTAAGGACTAGCTGTTAATGTTAATAGCATTCTATTACCAAGACATTTCTTAAGAGTCACATCAATTAGATACAATGAATATCTGCACTGAAGACAACACCAATTGCATCTTACGTCATGGCCTGATATATTGATTCAATGCCATAACGCATTGCAAATTCATCCACAATCTCTTGAGCTGTCTCATCAAAATACACCTTCCAGGCATCATCTCCTTTGGCATCAGGGATCTTCACCATCCCATTCCCTTGCACATCTGTGAGATGGTAAAAGAGGTTCTGAAATACAAAACAGGAATGAAATTATATGCAAAGCTGCTGAAGCTGCCAAGTGAGTTTCATGACCAGCTTGGAATTGCCAAGAAGGAGGCACTAACACACATTTCTTTGCTCTCCTCCCTCTTTCCTTCTCCCTACCCACTATGTATTTTTGTGCTTTGACTTGCTTTTCTCCTCACATGCTCCCAGCTGAATTTTTCCCACACACATACCTACAACTTTAACAACCCAACATTGTGAATGATGCAGAGGAGTGCTTCAATACAGTGAAGTCAGACTAATTAGTTTCCTGAAACCTACACATTTCTGTCCTCAAAGGAATGACTTAATATGGACAAGCTATTTAAGACAGCTGAGGTAACAGCCCTGTATCAGCTTTGCAATTATTATTATACAGTGGAACAGTCCAAATCTTTTTTTTTCTAAAAACAAGGACATCCTTAAAATCACCATTAACAACTGGACACTTGCATTATTATTCATCATAACCTTTTACTTTATCTAACACTGGAAAGCCTTTCAAGCTATCATTGCTCTGCAGAAATTGCAATTCAGTTCAGTGGGTTTCTCAGTAATCCTTACATTTATGTCACTTACATATTTCATCAGTTTATCAGACAGCTGGCTCCCTAGTAGTAAGGGATGCAAAAGTCTAATGATCTAATTAGGAGCTAGAAGACACTGCTTTACACTACTATTTTTCCTGATTAAATTATTCTAGCTGTAAATCACCTTCATTTTATGATGTACAAATGAAAGAAGGTGATACTTTAAAAGAGATATAATTGCAACAAAAGAGGGGAAGCAAGTGATCACGCATCAGAAGGATAAAAATGAAATGGATTACCAAACAGAAGCAGTCACTGAATTAAAAAAAAGCAAAAAATATATATTGAAGAATACAACACAGCCTACTAAAATAAACTGATGTTCACTTAAGCTTAGTCTGTCTCTTTCCCGGTAAGGCCAAAAGACACTGCAGGGATCATCAAGCCCTTTGTCTGGAAAAATATGTTGTTCCTGTAGCTGAACATTCATCTCTGTGACACATCCGTCTTCTTCTAATGTGAATTTGCTTAAACTTCACTAGACCTTGTGATATTCTTATTTATAAGGTGAAAGAGGCTATTGCTACTCTTCCCTATTCAGGCACTTAGAGACTAATCCTGTCACCTGCCTTCTCCTTGATAAATAGACTGGGCACCATGAATCCCTCAGACATTCACATAAGTCTTCTTTGAATTTCTCCCAACTTCTACAGCTCTGCCTGCCCGTCTTAGTCCATCTTGAGATAGATCAGTACCCAGCAACAACAGCTTATCTTCTGTTCCCTAAGAATTGCTCATAGCTACACAGCAGTGGTACAAGGAATTTATACCAACAACTATCTGCACTGCTCAAAGGCCAGAGTCAAAACCCTATCCCAAACAGAATTTACTCAAAAATCAGCTAAGGTAGAAAATGTAACTTTTCATATTATAGCCCACCATGTATCACAGACCAACTGCCCAGGTGGAAACTGCAATGACATAACTGCTCCTTGCTGCAAGCAATAGACAAGCAGTTCCGTTCACAATGTTCAGAGACAAGTAGCAGTAAAAAACACAGCATCTCCCCTGGAAATGCTGCATGTCTGGGATCCCAAAAGGAATGTGCAAAGTTTAATTCTGAAGCAGATCTGGGCTGGAGTTTGCCATTTCAGAAGGCTTTCTCTAAAGAAAGACATAGGTATAGTACATGCTGAACACATCAGTCAAGGAAATTCTGAAATTTCTTCATGTTAAACTAGTGGGGGCTCTAAGTTGGACCACCGTCTGATCTCTGCCTGACAGCAGAGCTGTGACATTGGGACAGACTGAGCCAGCCAGCATTCAGCAGTGATAGAACCTAAAGCCTTCCTGGCCTTCTGTACAAATGCAGGTCTGATGATTCAATGAGATTCCAGGCCTGTGGAGCAGGGAAAAGAAGGCTCACATAGGGCAAGAAGGAACTTTCTAAGGGAATAGAGGTCAGAAAGTTGCTTTTTTGACAGAAAGGAGGAACATCATAATGACTGAGCTGAGCTGCTCCTTACCTCATGAAGGCAAGTGTACTGAATGTGATATGGAGCCACCTTCTCCTCGCCTTTGATCTCCACATTGATTTGCAGATGGATAGCCCCAGACACTGCAGACTTATCTGCTCTTTTCTCTAGAAGGAAAAACCATCAACAATTACATACATTTTTCACATTCAGAGCACAGCCATCTTTGGGGCGACAACACTATAATAGAAACTGCTGAGGTTGAATTTGTGATCAATATTACCATAGAGAAAACTTTGACTTTTTTATTTCAAAACATTAAAAACTAAGAAGATATCAGCAAACTGACTGACTTGATACACTCTCAATATGACACATCTAGCTAGAACCACATACACTTCTTTACACATAAGCCAGCCCTTCTGAGAGCACATGATATAGGGTCCCCGGGCTTTGATCCAGTCAGCTGAACTAGAACCACCAAGGAATGTACTGCAAACCTCTCTAGATTAAGTCTCATGACAGCAGGCAAGGGAGTTCAGTATATCATACACACAGCCACAACAAGGTTTTACCAGGCCACTTAGAAAATGCCAGTGTGTCAGGAAGATGTTGCTCAGATACCTTTTCTAAGGATACAGCTGACTGATGTGAAATTTGTTCCTTACTTACTCCAGCCCTGCTCCAAGCATTCACCCATTCTACTTTCCAGTGCCTAACACGAGAAAAAACATACCTGTTCTGACATGCTATACTCCTGTACTTCATTTTAACTGGTACAAAAGCCTTGTAGCTGCTCTGCAGCATCATTGTGCCCCTTAAAATAACCTAATCAATCTAATCAAGTAGGCTTTTTTTTTTGTCCTTTCTTGCAATCTGCCCAGATAGTTCTCAGACGTTCCCAAACTAATACATGACATGTTTTCAGTCCCAAAGCTCCACTCACCAAGATTGTACCACACATCCATTTCACCACTCAGCGTATGCACTTCAATGACTGTCTGTCCCAGGAAATCATCCGACTCGTGCTTCAGCCTCTGTTTGACACGAGACTTGATGTCGTCATCTTCATCCCACACTCGCACCTTGATCCGGTCAGAGGAATTATGACACTTGCTGAGAACAAGACAAATATAATATTGAAGAGCTCATAATGTAGCTGACATTTCTACACTAAACGCTTTACATTCCCCTTGACCTGCCTGCCTAACTACAGAGTAATGCATAAATAAGATATAAACAAACAATAACTTTATTTAAAAGCGTAGAATCTGATAGGAACCACACAATGTTTTTTTGGTGATCTCTAGATGCTCCTGTGACATGTTAGATCCTGCACTTCAGATGCACACTGAAGGAGAGTGCCCTGACCACAGCTACCAATTTCAGGACTTGCTGAGTGGCTGTGACTCCTCTGCTCTTCCTCACTCTCAGGAGCAACTCCCTGAACTGGGGAATTCTTTTCACTGTTGCTGTTTTTGCTGTGAAGTTTGCAAAAGCTGGATGATAGCTAGGCTGGTAAACTCAGCCTGCACACCCCCCAAAAAAACATCGATAAGCATCACAGTTGTTTCTGATAGCCCTCTCCATACACGATCTCCGGTTCAGCTGTAAGTGTTGAAGGCTACTTCTGTTTACACACATACAGTGTCTAGGACAGCATGGTCAAGGCCTATGACAAACACTTTTCATCATATTTTTTAATAAAAAGGATAAATAGCCCAGGTGGATGTATTCTCTTAGTTAAGGATAGTCACAAAGCAGTAGTGTGTTAATGTACAATACATTACATTATAACTAGATGATACAAACATTACCTGTGCATGGGATGAAAGGGTGGGATGCATTAGTTGCAAAGTTGTTATTTTATTACTGGAATTGAGTCTATTATTCACAGCTGAGACTGATACTTTCTCTGTGTCCTAGGCAAATCAGTAACGACATTTCCATTAAAAAAAAGCAGTTTACTGTTTGCTGAAACTGCACCCTTCAGCCTAATGCACAGGCAGAATTTGCATTCCCCTCTCTTTTTAGGTGCTCATACACCTTTTGTAGACACAAACAGGCTCCTGGATGTCAGAAGTGGGTAGAAAGACCTTATAATAAAAGCTCTGCTCATTTACAGGGCATGCAATACAATAAAGCAATTTGAATGCTCACATGAGACCATGACAAGGGTGATTACTCACCATAACCACTACAAATGTCTGCCCTCAAGGAAATAAAACCTATGAAAACAGACAACTTCTGCTGAAGGTCTGTTTTTCAGTCTTTTTAACATTAACATGATGTATCTGTTGCTAAGCAACAGGGAAAAGAAAGAAATGGGTCAGAAGAGACCTGCTAAGCCTGGTCAATAGGATATGGCAGTGACTGGTATTTGCATGTTCCTTACCAAGAAATCATTTGGGATCTTATTGCCACTACTGTGATCCAGGACTGCTTAACAAACAGCCCTGCAGCTTCTAGTGATTTTTCCAGCAGAGGGATATCTGGTAATTACTATTGGGAAAGTTAGTAGCAATTCTATGCAGTTCTGATCACTAGCAGCAAGCATCCTTGTTTCATTCCTTTTCTGTGCAATCAAAGCTGTATTTAGAGATCAAAAGATAGAAGGTTCAATGTTTCTCCCCTTCCTCCTCCTCAACTTCAAGGACGTCTTCCTTTGAAAAAAAAAAACATGCAGCAAGTGTTCACAAGCAGGGAATGCTTGGACTGCTGCTTTCTGTAGCTCTCTAATTTATCTGAGTGCATACCAGCAACACAGCATAAGCACATGAAAGAAATCCTCTGTTCCTGACACAGTACACTAATGTACGTCCTGGCAGTACCTTAGAGGTTCAGAAGGACATGGGTGCCTAAAAACACAGATTGGTACACAGTGGCATTTACAAAGCACCAGCAAGTTAACTCCTGACTTCTTTAGACCTCACCTTCTGGCACTGCAGTTCTTTGTTACGATAGCTTTGATGTTATTTTTCTTTGCTACCAATGGTCAAAAACTTGCTCTTTCCTTTAGGAAAACATTTACTGTTTAGACCTAAATCTACTTTAGGTTCCACATGCATTGTCCCACACTCCCCGAGTGGCTATCATCCTTCACTTGGGCTGCAGCAAAATAACTCACCGCTAAGTATCACAGGAAACTTCCAGTACCATTTGCTGAGCTACTGAAACTTCTACTTGTACTAGGTCTAGCTGGGATGGAGTTAACTTTCCCTGCAGCAGCCCATACAGTGCTGCGCTCTGCACTTGTAGCTAGAACAGCAGTGGTATCACACCAGTCTTGTGTCTGCTGCTGAGCAGTGCTGGCATAGCATCAGGACCCTCTCTAACCCTCCTAGGGGGTGGGCAAAAAAGTGAGAAAGAAACATCACCAGGGCAGCTGACCTAAACCAACCAAAGGGATATTCCATACCATATGATGTCACACTCAGCAATAAGAGGTGGAAAAAGGAAGAAGAGGGGAGGGGTGGGCTC
This sequence comes from Stictonetta naevosa, assembly GCA_011074415.1. Taxonomy (NCBI): domain Eukaryota; kingdom Metazoa; phylum Chordata; class Aves; order Anseriformes; family Anatidae; genus Stictonetta; species Stictonetta naevosa. The sequence goes on along the minus strand of MU012849.1, from coordinate 86,859 downwards.
TCATGAAAACGTCTGTCCTCCCGAACACCAGCTACGTGCGTTGAGGCCCTGCTTCAAGGACATGGTCAAGCATCACTCATTTGTGGGAAGTAGAGAGTAATTTCTTTCCTCTGCACTTCCACACAGCTTTTACTTGTTTTGTTTTGTTTTTTTCCCCCTTTCCCCTCCCTTTTCTTTCCCTTTAGTTAAATTGTTTAATTAATAATAAACTTCCCTTAATAATTATTTTTCCCTTTAATTAAATTATTCTTATCTCAACCCATGAGTTGTTCTTTCCTTTACTTCTTCCCCTCCTCTTCTAAGGAGGTGGAGTGAAAGAGCGGTTGTGGTGGAGTTCAGCTGCCTAGCACGGTAAAACCACCACACTACTTTACTACACTTCTCTCTGTTGTTTTTAACAGACCGGTCAATTCATATTCCTCATGCTGTTCCCATGCCAGAGAGAACGCCTTATCACTTGTTTACAGCAGTTAAAGCCTTAGGCTGGTTGCTTACCTATAAAACATCTCCATCTAAGTCTGAAGGAAACACAGTCTTTGCTTTCAGTGAAGGAAGACAGTTGCGTCAACACCAGTTCACCTTCTAGAGCACACCCCAAAACAGAACCACAAACATTGGCCTACTTGAGCTTAATTGATAACAAGGTTTTAGCTAATAAAAATAGCTTCCCATTAGTGACAGCATCACGGCTCCATAAGACTGTGGCTAACACATTCTGCTGATAGAAACTTTCCCCTTCATTACTACAGGAGCTGGCAAATTTCTAAAGATGCCTACCCCACTTCTTGCTACATTTTTGTGAAGAGTGGTTTCCTAACAATGTGTGCATACACGTGTCTGCCACAGCTGAGCTCCCACAGCTTTCCCAAGAGGATGCAAAGAAGAAACTCTTTGAGACCCTATCATAGGGAAGAAACTATCAAACGTGCTAATGCCCATTTCAGAGTGTGAGAGGCTGGAAACCAAGTTCTCTTTGCTGCATGACTCAGAAAATGACTATTTTTCTTTTATATCTACATTCTTCTGATGTTTGCAGTCATGCTATTTTATGTTTAAAAAGTTACTTTGATACTTCAAGGTATCAAAGAAACATTTTCAGGAAACAGCACACTAAATCTGCAAGAAAAAAATAAAATTGTGAATTTCTTTCCATTAAGTTTTCCTACCTAAAGCCAGTGGTTGCAGGAGCAGTGGAACCAGCTGACTTGCTCTCTGTCCCACACTCTACCTCCAGCTCTTCTACCATATTCCCTCTTGGCCTACCCCAGCCTCAAACATATCCCCCTGTGCTGTCAGTGCTCTGACATCTTCCCATGCCCAGCTATCAACTCGGCTGAGGGGAAGCACACAAAGTTGTTGTTAATTCTGATGCACGCACACAGTGCCATGCTGACACACACACACACTAATCAGTATATCAGCGGCTAAACAGAAAAGGCAACTCCTGAATTTACATCACAGTCTCCCACAATTAAGTTAATAATTTGTATCCCTTTAATTTAGCTCCAACTTTTAAGACTCACTTTCTATGGTTTTAATATCTTTGAGACCTCTGCCTGTCTGTGAAGGTTGGCCCGAACTGGCTCAGAAGCTGTCAGAGGTCTGGGACAGAGTAAGGCATATGCATCCTGCCCTCCAAAAAAGCAGGCAGAAAGTAAAAGAAATGTCTAAAACATGACCCTAACATTTTCACGTCAATGATTTGTACTCTAATGTGGAAAAAAAAAAAACACAAAACAAACAAACAAAAAAACACAACAATGACATCTGTGCTGAACTGGTTAATCAGTTGTTGCAGGATTCTTACTTAACCTCCGACTGCTGGAATGCTAGAGGCACACGGCAACCCTCATGAGGGTGCAGCAACCTCGAAGGTTTGCAAGGTTCTACCAGAAGACATACAAAGTATACACCCATAAAACTCTGTCCAGCAGTTTTCAAAACAAAGAAACAAACGAAAGCAACCCACAATAAGGATAATAAGTTTAGAGCACAGTGTCAAAATGAAAAGCTCTGTCCTTCTGAAACCACTAGTTCGTGTTGGAGAATTTACAGTCATGAAGAGAAAGAGTCTGGTAAATACAAAAAAGGCTTTTTGAATGCCCACTTGTGTCACATTGTAGTGGGTTTAAGTGGCAAGGTTTTGGTAGCGGGAGGACTGCAGGGGTGGCTTCTGTGACAAGAATCCAGAAGCTGCCCCATGTCAGATAAGGACCAGTTTCATCCGGCTCCAAAGGGACCCGCCACTGTCCAGAGCTGAACCAATAAGTGATGTTGTTTGCGCCTCTGGGAGAGCAGATTTAAGAAAGGGAAAAAAAAAAATCCTGCTACAAAAACAGCAGCAGTGAGAGTGAGGAGTGAGAAACAACCCTGCAGCCCCCAAGGTCAGTGCAGCAGGAAGTGCTCCAGGTATGCAGCAGCAGTTCCTCTGCAGCCTGTGGAGAGGCCCCTGGTGGAGCAGGCTGTCCCCCTGCAGCCCATGGGTCCCACATGGAGCAGATCTCCATGCTGCAGCCTGTGGAGGTGCCCCCGGTGGAGCAGGTAGATGTGGCCTGGAGGAGGCTGTGGCCCATGGAGAGCCCCTGCAGGAGCAGGCCCTGGGCTGGAGCTGCAGCCCGTGGAGAGGAGCCCACGCAGGAGCAGGGGGTCTGGGGGGAGCTGCTGCCCATGGGGGACCCGTGCTGGAGCAGTTTGCTCCTGGGGGATGGACCCCATGGTACAGACCCCTATGGGAGCAGTTCCTGAAGAGCTGCTGCCTATGGGAAGCGGAAGGAAGGCATCCCGTGGGAGGGAACTCACGTGGAGCAGGGGCAGAGAGTGACTGTGAAGGAGCAGTGGAGATGAAGTGTTAGGGATTGACCACAACCCCCATTCCCCCCTTCCCCTGTGCCACTTGGGGGGAGGATGTGGAAGAGGGTGGATGGGGAAAAATGTTTTTAGTTTCTTTCCTTTGTTTCTCACTTCTCTAGCTTGTTAGTAATAGGCAATAAATTTTACTATCTCCCTACACTGTCTGTTTTGCCCGTCACGATAATTGTTGAGCGATCTCCCTGCCCTTATCTCAACCCTTGAGCCCTTTTCATCATATTTTCTCCCCCTTTCCCTATGAGGAGGGGGAGTGAGAGAGCGGCTGAGGTGGAGCTCAGCTGCCCACCTGAGTAAAACCACCACACACATCTACATGGATTTCTTTCCAATCAACTTCTCATCTCAAGAAAGGTATTATCAGCATGTTAACCCTGCAGGATACACCCAGACCTCAGTTTCATTCCATTAATACTGCCTTTAGACATAGATTGTCTATCTCTAAAATGCACTGCATAGATTAGAGAGATGAGAAGCCAACACAACCCTATCATTCAACACACCCATTTCACATGAAGATGTTTTCTTAAACTATGTTGTTTTTCAGTATTTTCTGCCTGAAGAACAGGAGAGCCCAGAGGCCCCAGTGCAATCGTGACTCTGCTGTGTGCTTGGCAACTTACAGAGAGGAAGACAGCCGCTGCTTTGTAGAGCTGACAGGCTAATAAAGATGAAAAGCAAGAAGCAGACATAGCAAGAACAAACGACTGAAGTGAGGGTGCAGAGGTGTCAACAATATTTTGAAGATTTAAAAGTATGTCACGTCAAGCCCAGTAGTTTCATTGGGCATTGATATATATTAAAAAATATTTATGGTTCAAAGAGTCTAGTGAATATTTATACAGCCATGGTCTATGAGTGGTTTCCCTTCTGCACAATCCCCCCCTCAAGAAAGGCCTGTAAAGTTTCACAGTCTGGTGCAGAGAATATTTTATGTAATGGTAGAGGACAGACAAAAAGGGTAGAGCAGCTTGCAGAAGTAGGGGATGAGAGTGCAGGAGGTGGGAAAATGCACAGGACAGAAGAACAGATCAGCAGGACTTTAGGACGTGCAATCATTTTAGCTTCTGAGGAGCAAAGTGCTAAAAAAAAAAAAAAAGCAAAATGATTTTCTGGAAAATCAGAACGAGTAGTTACAGTAATCAGTATGAGAAAGCCCAACAAAGAGTTGTAACAATATACATTTCAGGAAAAAAAAGTCTTTAGGAAAAGGTCTGGCTGAAAAAGCAGGAAGATTTGAGAGTGGTTCAAATGGAAGTGTCTAGAAATGTCAGCATCCAACTGGGAGGTCTTCTGTGGCCAGCCTCAATGGGAATAGATGACAGAACTTTGCAGGACAGATTAATTTTTAAATGATGCCAAAGCTCTTCAGTTATGGAGAAAAAAAGACAGCAAAAATACACTGAAAGCAAAATCCGAGTGGTAAGAGAACAAGGTTAAAATACTTAGCAGTTTATAAGTTAAGCACAACGGCACAAGAATATGCTGTGAGATTCAGATGTTGCTGTTTAAGAACAAAGAAATGAATTTTCTGTTCTTAGTAGCATAAAGCTTGTTTCTTAGGGGAACAAGTACAATCATTTTGCCGTTACCCAATGCTACAACACTGACTGCACAAATTAATCATGTGGCTCTCCTAACTACAAATAGCAGATAAAGTGATTCTGAGCATTACATCCTTAGCTATATTAACTCAGCTTCTCAAAAGGCGCTTGCCATGAGGAATCAACTTTAATTCAAATATCAGTTTCACATTGGTCACTGAGCAGGGAAACAAGCAGGATTTCATCAGTGCCATTTTGAGCATCTGCAGTACCTAGAGAATAAAGAAAGCAAGACAACCAAATGGTCCCTGACATGCAATGAACAGAGGATGCTGAGGATTTAGAGTTCCAGTGACATTTATAAACATGGTGGTCTCCAAAGGTAAAGACTAAAAACCAACACAAACAATCTCATATAACCACAGAGATTACTGAAAGATGCTGAGCTTGATAACAAGCTCAGCAGGTGAAAGGAAAATTGAGCAACCAAACAGAACCTTTTGGGTGACAACACAGTGGTTAGCTATGCAATAGCACCATTCCCAAAGGATTAGCAGGAATGTATACCATCTGTAGCTCTGCATGTCCTAGTAAAATATTGGTTATCTGCTAGCAGGAGGCAACACATTTACTTTAACTGAGTTAGTCTTCTGTAGTAAAAGAACAAACATGCCTCTTGCAAACTATCCACTGATAATGCAATCTGTTCCAGGCAATGATTTCACACCCACCATTAAGGCCTTGTGCACAGATATATTCAGACAATACAACTTCAAGGGGATTTTACTTTAAAATGAGGGAGTCATTTTGTGCCTAGGCCAAGAAACCTAGCAAAGCCGTGTTTGCATCCACTAACTTCTAGTGCTCATTATTCAAGACTGGGGTCCTTCCTAAAAAAAGCTGGTATTGACTAGAAGCCTCTAGCTGAGCCCACAATTCTTCTTTTAAAATGGAACTCTTAAAACCTGTCTACCATTGTAACTTGTTCAAATGTATGCTCAGCTTCAGCCTTTACAAAAAAAAGAGAGATTACCAGAAAGCCAGTATTTTCTACCAATAGTCTAAATTATGTCTAAATGGAGAATTAAAGATTTGTTTTAATTGCACTGAAGATTGCAAAAATATCTTCCCTCTCACATTACTGGGCTGTTTCCTAGGCAAATGAGTGCTTTGAAAAGTTCCTTTCAAAAGTTCTGTATTTCAACACACTTTGGGAAAAATTACCAGCTAGATGGAGAAGAGAGATCCAAAATAGCTACCATTCCTGGAAAGTCTGCAGCCACCTGGTTTTCATGCACCCATCGACCCAGACAACTCAGAACCAATTGAAGATAGGACATGCTGCCTTCTGTCCAGAGGTGAAGGCAAGAGAGGCTGAAGGCACAGAAAATAAGTCTACAGGGCAAATGAAGAATACCTATTAGCCTGTTCAACATAGCTATAAGGCAAGGGATCTGGGATTATAACAAAACAGGAATGGAATGTAAAGCCAAGGGAAGCACAGTTCATTAGTGCTTGCTGATATAACTTTTTTTTTTTTTTTTTTGGCAGGATTGCTATGGACAAACTGCTGCAAAAAGGCAAATGTTTCCCTTCCCAGGTGGGGAAGGAGTGGGCCCAAAAATTTTGGAAAAATCAAGAGAAAGTGGTAGAAAATATTGAGCAGTGTCAGGCTTCACGAAAGATCAGACAATGAAAGGGTAAAGGTGTGATTTGTGTTATGTTAGATTCCTGTTTGTCTTGTGCTCAGCAAGAAGCTAAAGAAACTCCTGCTCCCAAACTGATTTCTGATGTGGAATATACAGCTTTGAAATCAGAGAATGAGGTGTTGAAGTCATCATTGGCCTTTGAAAGGGAGACGGGAAAAACATTAGGAATCAGAGTGGATAAACTTTTGAATTAAAATGATAAACTTTTGATTGAGAATAATCATCTTAAAAAATTGTTGGAGAGGGTTAGTCATCTGTTAAATAAAGTACAGCCTTCTGCTCCGGTTAAGCAGATTTGTTGATTGCTGCATAGTGCAGACCCTGAAAGCTGGGATGGTGATTTCTGGTTTGACAGTGATGATGAAGTCAAAGAGATTGCTGATTCTGAACCTCAATCGATTTCCTTGAGACCTTTGGTTGAGACTGAGACTACTGTTGATGATGATGATGAAATCCGCACTACTGTGCGAACGATTCCATGGTCACCAGCAGAGTTGGTTAAAATACAGAAGTTCTCAAGGCAGTCAGGGGAATCAGAAGTTGAGTACGTGTGGCGAGTTTCTCTTGAAGGAGGAGATCAAATTATGTTGAGTGAAGAAGAGGAAGGAGGCTTTATTGGACCTGGAGTATTTTTAACCACCACACCAGGAGACCATAATTACTCTATAACTGCACGGGCGGCATACTGGGCAGGTGGTATAGATCCCCAGGAGAGAGGGGAACCCCTGGAAATTAGAGCCACAAGCTATTCTGACCTGGCTGTAGCAGTACAGAAAGCAGCCTGCATTCAGGTGATATATGAAAGAGATGAATTCAGGAAATCCCTGATGTTAGCTCCTATTGACCCAGCTCGATTAACCCCCCTCATCCGTGGACTCCCTGATTGTCTTAAGATGTTTGTATCAAATACCCAGGATCGCATACAAGCTGCTCGTAGGGATGATGATCGTGGTTGTAGGCAAAATCTGAACTCCCCCATTCCCACCTGGAGTGAATTTGTACAAGACATAGATAAGTAGGGACGCCGAATGGGCTGGATTAGTTCATCCAGTATTAAGTCCCAAGACCACCCTTGGCAAGTCCGCCAAATCCACACGCAAAATCCCAGATACCCCAAATTCAAAGAGAGGTTCAAACCTAATAGGGAACAGGGTGAGTTGTGGCGTAAGGCCCTAGCTTTGGGTGCACCCCGACCATTCTTGCCTCTATGGAGGACCTCCGTACATTAGTCCAATATCTGGATAAGAAAAATATTCCAGATGGGGAGAACTGCCTAACAGAAAAAAAAACCCAGTCCGTAAGGAAAGTACACCTTCTGTACCAAGCCTAATTGACAAAGCAGAATATCAGCAAAAAACCTCCTATCCCCGGGGAGGGCAGTGAGCCACCCTGCTCAGCGGGTATTAGCAATTCAATGGCTCTCTAATAAACACTCTGACCCTATCTTGCCATTCCTGTTGGACCCCGAAAGATATTGGTAAATTTTCTTATTGACACCGGGGCCCAAATGTCAGTAATTACACGAGACAGCACAGACCTTGAGCATAACACCTGGTCAACGCAGGGTTAAATTCACGGGAATTGATGGTGTGGAAAAACAATGCCCCACCGCAAAAATTTCACTCTGGTTTCCAGAGGAACAAAAATTAACCAGTGTTGAAGTATTAGTCAGTGCTGCACATACTAATATTTTAGGATTTGACATACTGCATGGCCATATGTGGAAACTCCCTGATCGAACTGTGTGGAGTTCCGTGACACATCAAAGGGATTCAGGCACAGTGAGATTGAGTCTGTTACAAACATCCATACCCTTAACCCCCACTAAAATTACTAATACTCGGCAGTATCTGTTGTCAGCAGCAGCACTTATGGGAACTGACGGGGTGGTAACAGAATTGGAAGAAAGAGGCATTATTAAACGGACCCATTCACCTTACAATTCACCGGTGTGGCCGGTAAAGAAACCAACCAGGCAATGGCATTTTGCAGTGGATTACAGACAGTTAAATGCTAACACTACACCTTTGACCGCCACAGTTCCAAACATGGCAGATAGTGAAAGCCTTCTGTGCATCTAACAGTAGCAATGGTGCTAACTACTCCCAAATATGTCTACACATGGGAAGTCAAAGATTGCTATTTCACCCTCTTTCTAACCCTGCCGGTTGAATACAACCGAGCATATTTTATTTTCTTTTGTGTTCACAGGAATCCTGAGTGATCTGCGCATGGACAGCTGGAGGATGACGAATCAACGGTTTGGATTAATAATGCTATGCTTTACCCTGACTTTGATGTAATTACAGACTTTAAAGGAAACTTAGCTACTGTGGTTGTGCACAGAGCTGAGGTGTTTCACCATGACATCTAACCATCTAACCATGCATTGTCACAGTATAGCGCAACCACTGGAACATCTCAAAACAAAAAGGACCTAAATCTCTCTACTTTAGTTTTACATGGGTGTAAAATATTTTCCAAAGATTAATGGAGTTGGAACGATTCTCTAAGAATGGCTGAACTTCAAGCCACGTCTGGCCAGACAATGCAAATCGTTTGCCGAATAACTAATGGATCCACTTATAATAGGCCGACTGAGATTAAGACAGTTTATGCTGATTCTACCAGACCACAAAATTATAGTACTGATTGTACCAAAATAACTGAACCAAATTTGGATTGCTGGTACAATTTTACTTTCACCAAACCTATAATTCTGTACCGTCTTTGGGGTTACAAAGGCACAGAATTACAATTTGAATTTATGATTAATACAGAAATATCTTCATCGACTGCAAAGGATAAGAAGCCTCTGCCCCCGCAGATATTTGAAAAAGAACCAACTTGGCCTCCTATTGATCTAACTCCCTCCATCTTCAACACAGGTCCTTACATAATTAAAAATGTGGGACAACAACTGTCCTGGTTTCAGTTAGGATAGAGTTAATTTTCCTCCCAGTAGCTGGTAGGGTGCTATGTTTTGGATTAGGATGAGAAGAGTGCTGATAACATGCTGATGTTTTAATTGCTGCAGAGCAGTGCTTACACCAAGCCAAGGACTTTTCAGCTTCTCGCTCTGTCCTGCCAGCGGGCAGGCCGGGGGTGCAGCAGGAGCTGGGAGGGGACAGACCCAGGACAGCTGACCCCAACTGGCCAAAGGGGTATTCCATACCATCTGACGTCATGCTCAACAATATATAGGGGTGGCTAGCCGGGGTGGGGCACCGGCTGCTCGGGGTTGGGCTGGGCATCGGTCAGCAGGTGGTGAGCAATTGCATTGTGCATCACTTGTTTTGTACATATTATTATTATTATTATTTTATTTTTCTGTCCCTAATAAACTGTCTCTATCTCAACCCACAGGCTTCAGTTTTTCTCGTTTCTCTCCCCCATCCCAGAGAGGGAGGGGGGAGGGTGAGCGAACGGCTGTGTAGTGTTTAGCTGCCGGCCAGGTTAAACCACAGCAACAACAAATTCTCTTTAACCCTAGCTGGTCCCTAAAAAGGGTAGAGTAAGTGCTCTCAGAAATCAGCTCAAAATGTACCGCCTTTTTGAGAAACTGCCTATGCCGGCTGGTTAGCATGGTTACACGGACGTTCTCTGAAACAATCTCGGCGCATGCCACGGGATGTAACTGGGTTATTGGGAACAGGATTAGGTATATTAAATAGCATTGATGCTGAGGTCCTAATGAGTAGAATAACTGCTACTACAGATGACCTAAGGAAATTGGAACGACCAATAAAATCAGCCTTATTGGCCTTAGGAGCAAATCAATGGCTTCTATCAGATGTTTTTACCCCACTGGGAACAAATTGAAGAAAATGATTGTCAATTAATTGTAAAAGCCCTTGGAAAAACTCAAGGCAATACCCCCCTTGCCTTAAGCTGCATCCAAGCGCAGTTATGGATACAATCTGTATCAGCAGCTATTATTAGAGAGGGAAAAAGAGGAACTTTGCCCACTGAAATTTGAAAATTGATTTGAGATAATGCTTCAGAATTTGAAAAGGAGTTTCAAGCATGGTGGCAATTCGTCAACTTTACCTACTATGCAGAAAATGATAAAATTGTTGCCTTTATAATTACCATAATTAATGGCACCATATACAATGTATATCCAATCATTGCATTAGGACTCAGTCATAACAGAACTATACTTTATCCTAAGGAGCATAAAGTATGGGCCCATCAAAAGGGAGGAAAGTGGCAAACAATTGATGTGAATGCACATACTGTGCGTGAACAAAAAGGCTTCATCTGTGAGAGTAACATGCTCGAAGCCCAAGACATTTGTCTTGACACTGAACAAAATATTTGCCACTTTGAGATACATCCTAATGAAACCCTTGAAACTGTACTTGTATATATTGGGAAACGTTGTGTTTGCATGAGACCCCATTGTGATTCTATAGTCATAGATAATACTATTGTAGATACCAGTAATCACTCTGATGTTTATGTTTGTAATTTTACCAGAATTCCAGGATGTGATTTTAGTTACTCAGCTCCTGTCACCTCTTATCAATCTGCTGCCTACTCCTATTGGAATGAACCTCACCTTGGTGAAGAAATTGCTGATACATGAAGACTTAAAGCGGCTGATGAAACAAGTTCGAGAAAATGGAGAAAAGACTCTGATTACTATCCATCATGATATACAAGAAATACATTGAGTGATGGAAAGAGTAAAGAGAGATGAAAGACACCGTTGGTGGGACACTTTGTTGGGATGGTCACCAGCTGCCACGGGAGTCTTCAACAAGATGCTTCACCCTGATGTTGTTTTGTTAATACTCACTGTATTATGCTTTATACTGACAATTAGTTTGTATGTTAAACTCTGGATTATGATGAAATGTTTAGCATCCCTACACAATGTACATACACTCGATAAACCTCGTCCCGAGAATGTATGTGATATCCCTGACATATTCCAAATGTTGTGAAGCTTGAGTGACTATAGTCATGGGGTGGATTATGTGATTACCCCGAATCCAACCCATAACGGTTAATCGGCTACACCCCTTAACGCGACAGCTCCAAGAACTGGTCATTAATCTAAGTAGAACCCCAAGGGACATAGCCTAGTAATGACCTAAATAGTGCTTATAATGAAAACCCCAAGTCTTTTCAACCTTGTCTTTTCTAAAATATAGTTCTAAATCTGGACTTCCAAATTGGGTCAAAACTACCACAACATCTCCTTAAATGTCTTTAAGTTAATACACTTTTCCATCCACCACTGTAAATAAGGACAGAGAAGCTATTTCAAATAGTTATTGCAATGTTAACATTTTTAAAACTTGTTTAAGCTGCTTTTAATAAACTTTACTGAGTCTGTATAAATTATTGTATTGCTCAGCTGTATGCAGTCTGCCTCACCTTATGTCATGGATTACAATAGCACTATGACAACTGATACACACTGGTTTTTGATTCCATATCCAACCTTTGAAAAGATGGTGGAATTCTGATCCCATAAAAGACACTGGGCACCTAATGAACACCATCTACAAACAAGTCTGTCCAACAAGCCAAGCAGTAGAGGAACAGCAATTACTAACTTATACATTACTGACCTGACTTCTCTCTACTAGTGTATCTTGCACCCATTGAAATATTTTAGCGTTCTGAACATTAAACTTTTCATATGTCTACTGCTAGGTAGGCTTTTAATAACTACCAGAACACCTTTCTCCCACTGTAACAAATTAACTTTACTCTAAAAAATAAGCACATGCACCCTCAACCCTCAAAACTGAGCACCTCAATTGTCCTGGCAATCTCTTGTAAAAAAGCTTGGTAAGTAATGGGTATTGTTGTCATGCATATGAGGATTTAACTTTCCATTGGATTATGGAGGGTAGAAGATTCCAGCAATTTTAAGAGCAGTAAGCCCTAAAAAAAAATGAACCATACATGCAAAAGAAAAAAAAAAAAAGGCATATAAAAAGACTGGCACTGCACACTCTTCCAAATGACTCTCCTCATGCAGCATATGTTGAGCTTTGACATCAACCAATAAAATAACACATGGATGCCAGTACTATCTATAAACATAGCATTGTTGAAGCTCCTAAAATTATAAGGGCACACACTGCATATACCATGGTAACTACTTGGCATGGTAAACCAAGGTCCTTAAGTCTCCCACATAGACTTATTGCCATTGTGACTAGAGTTAACGGCATCTAAGCATACTTACTACTTACCAAGAGGTTCTATTACTTTGGATTAATGTAAGAATAAACTTAATAAACTTAATAAATAAATAAAAGCCCAGGAGCTTATTCTCTCAATATAGAGCTGAGATTTTTATGATGTTAATGAGGAGCTCAAAACTATTTTAAAATATTTTTGTTTGGACTGTGCATTGTAAAGACAAAGCTGGATTGATATAAGCTTGATTTTAATATACAATTTCAGCTTGCAGAGAGCTCACTTCAGTCAGTTTAGGGAAAAACAAGGAGGGGAAAAAAGAGAAGAGAGGGAAGGTATAAAGGAAGACCTTACACATTGAAGGAAATAAAGATGTCTTGGGTTGAAAGAGATTATCCAGAATCCTCAGAAACTACTTACCTGGTAGATTTCACATCTCCCTTTTGTGTTGTATTGCGTTCAATGATAAATTGAGGGTAGTGTTTACTTATTCAATAAAAGCAGGATGGAATAGTACATTCTTCAGTCTTCTGAGCATATTTGATACCTAAAAAAATGTGCCTCCAGTCTTTCTTTTCAATTCAGACATGGATACATTGATCATCTTGAAAGCAGATAATCCCTCAAGTTATTGTTACATTGATGTTCCTGAACTAAAGAGAGAGACTGGTAGTGTTGCAGACAAGTGACAAATAGTTACCTTTAACCTTTGTTGGTCAAACACCAATAGTAAGTCACAGCAGTAGGTCACAGAAAGTTTGCTCAACCTTTTATACAAACTTCACTTTTATATTCCAAATAATTTTGAAAGTACTTCTATTATACGGGAACAAAAGTCACCAACTTAAAGATTTTCCTTTCTTTCTCTTTCTCTAGAAACATCAATATAAGAATGCTCACAGAGCAGACAATTACACAAGTAAGAAAGATGAAGAGGACAAGTGTGCACTACGTACATTGTTACAGACAGGCACACAATGCCAAGCAGAAGTGAAACCTTCATACATTACAGGCAGTGTGGGATTGCATACTGACAAAGATGGCATAACTGTCAAAGTAAAGATCATACAAACAGGCAAAATGGGTAAGAAAGAGTCCTTGTAAGAGTACTTACAAATAAAACTTCTCTTCCCAAACAGGGTTCAGATTCCCAAAAATTGTTTTTGTCCTCTTCTTTGTTTTACCAACTTGAACAGTTACATATGGATCGCTGGAACCAGTCTTGTCTTTGGCTTGCAGACCCTGAGCACACATCACTGGAAGGAAAAAAGAAGGGTTATCACTACTTGCCAATAATACTGTGTCCACACACCACATGAAGCAGCAAATCAGCCTGGCCAAAGAAAGAGGAATATCACTCATGAGAGTTTTTCTGATGAGCCTCAGCTCATGGTACATTACAACACCTGGGGCAAGAGCATCTCCATCTGCTACCTGTACACTGAGCAGAGAGAGGGAAGCCTGCTCTCTCTAGCTTCACACCAACTCTTCCTTATCTTAGGGCCCCAAGCAAGAATGAGGGAACCTGTGCCTCCCTTCACTCACCTGAGATTGTGATCTTTGCTGACCATTTTGAGGTGCCATCAAGAACACTCTGCTTCACTGTCTTCATCTGCTGTGCATGTGTCAATTTGCTCTCACAGAACACATCTCTGATCAAGTCAAAGATCTCTGGCTTGTTTTGCTCATGGATTTTCATGCGATCCTTCATGGCCACCATAAAATTCTGGGTTTGGTCTTCAGCTCCATGTTTTGAGCTCTTCTCTGCTGCTCCTGTTCATCAGGAAGTAAACAATGCTTATCGGAAACAGGCAAACACACCAAATCATGCTTCACTGAATAGGAATGGTAGGGTCAAAGCCATGAGCTACCCTCCACATGATGCCTCTTGCTATTGATCTTTACAGTCAGACCCTCCTCCATTTCAACATACATGCAAGAAAACTTGGACCACATAGAGCTGGAAGGGGATAATGGAAGGGGAATGCCCAGACTCTTCTATAATCTGGGACAAGACTGTTCTCCTGAGAACAGGCTCAAATGCAACACCACTGCAGTTGAGAAAGATCCAGAAATGAAGTTTACCATAGCAGCAGACATCAGCATGCCCCCTCTTCTCATCATCTTGCTTTAACAAAGGCCTCTGGTCACTCTTACAAAATTTAAAAGTTCATTTAATTATGAGATAAGAATGCTCCCACAGTCAACTATTCCCTATTCAGTTCTGACAGCCACATTTGCTGTCAGAACTCAACCACAGACTGTTGTGTCAGATGTGAGGAATGAGTTAATAAAACCACTGACATGAGCTAACAGGGCAGACAAACCAGGGTGTGAAATGAAATACAGGAATCTGAAACTACACACGGTCTTTCTACATGCAGTCTGCATTTAAGGGATTTCAAGTTATGACCTTAAATCAGATATGGTTAAACCAAGACAAAAGTCCTGTGAACACATTCAGACATTATTTCAGTTTAGTTTAATATGCTTTTGCATGCTTTTTTTTTTTTTTCTCAGATACCTTATATTAAGCCTTGTCCTAGAAAAATGACCTTCACCAGCTGTTCACCAAATACTGAATTACCTTAAAAATGTGTTAAAGCAGGTGCAAGTCTGTGCAAAGGCAGCCATCAATCACAAAGATACCCCAAATTGTTTTCCTCTGGAACAAGTGCACAAATATATCTGGAGCACCTTAACACAAGACTTTACTATTTTGTATACTAAGAGAGTTTCAGCAGTTAGTGACCAAACAGGAACAAACTTCTGTGAATGCACCCTCATAAAGGACCTCCAGCAGCACAACATAACAGGGAACCTTGTTAGCAGGCTCAACAGCATGCCTAGTGACTAACATTGCCTAAAGACAGCAATTCCTAGGACCTTCAATCTAATACCTTTTACCGTTACTAAATTCACTTCAATAAAGAAACAAAACTCAATTATAATTTCCACCATCCAAACTGAAAAGAATAAAAACACAGTTTGGAACAGACTGTGACCACTGAAGTTTCAGATGTTCATTAAGAACACTGCATACCAAGGTACACTATTAAAGACCTGGGTATAAAACAAGCCATAATTACCTGATAATTATTTTTTTCATTTTATTTGCTAGAGGATTGATGTTCAGTATTCCATTTAGTACAATAAAATTTATCTGAGAAAAGGCCCCAGAGTTTCCTATTATTGGCTTAAGATGAAATGAAATCAAAATACTGGAATTAATTATGTAGTCCCCACTGTCTTCACTCACCAGTGATGAACTACCGCTACCCAAAGTGATGCCTGTATCAGACAATCATCCAGCTGTAGACCCAACACTTATTAAAGGAATATGAAATTATACCAGGGGCTATACTTTGAACTTCAGATAAGAAATGCTATTCAGCATTAACAGAACTAGGTCTTTTAGGGATGGAGGTGGACTCTGTATTGTATACATGGAGCTACAGAAACTGTAAGAGGCCAGGCTGAAAAAGTTGCTTTTCCTATGAGGAATTCTGAAATCTGTAACAATACAAAGAAAGGGCAGGACAGGGTTTGTTTCTGACCTGACCTTATGGTAATGAAGAACCAAACTCAAACATTAAGGGCTAGTGCCATGCATGAGCGAGTGCTCTATTTCAGAAACATTTTCTAAAGAAATTATTAGCCAGGCATCTTGCAAACATAAATGTTTCACTGCTGATCACACAGATGGGACCAGAAGTACTGCAATTTTGGAGTGGCGTGGTCTGTATCATTGCCTTAATGGCAAGCACACCAGAAGCATTTGAATAGGCTTTTGACGGCAAACAGAGAAAAATGGAAGAGTCCTAGCTAAAAACATATTTCACATCCCCACCACCTCCAGAGACCTTGAATAGTGGGGCCATTCACCAAGACTTGCTTCAGGTCTAGCAGCTGCCCGTGGCATCCTGAATTGCAGGAGATGCAAGCCATGCCACACAGACCCCTAGACAGCCCTCTTTCATCATCTCTAAGGCTTGGCTTTGCTTCCTGACTTTCAGAGGTAACTGCCCGTAAACATGCTGCTCCTCCACTCTGCGCAGATGACTGCCCAGGAAAAAAGGCTCCATTATTCCTTCACAGGAAAGATATTTGTCTCCCTGCAGGGGTTACACATGAACTGCAGTGCAAAATCCAGAATCAGATACTATGTTTAACTATACAGACTAACAGAGTAAAGAACAGACAAACCCTCTGTCACAACAATATACCCATTCTTAATTTTGACATTTTCTTGTTGGTACAAAACCACCATGGTTTCCACAATAACTATCAGAGGATTAATTACATATAACATATTTGATATAAACCCAATGCATGTCACTATACTGGAAGGTCACCAGTGCTTTTCCTGCAGCTGGACTTAGGTCAAAAAAGTTTAGGCCAGTGGTGCAGCTTTTCAAGTAGTTCTGTAAATGGCAATGAAAAGGCAAGGGACTACACAAGTACTGTGTATAGACATGTATAGTACCATATAAATGGTACTGGGCTTTCCTTATCTCTTCCTCCCTAGGAATGAATCACAAGTCAATTTATAACTGGAAACAGAAAGCAAGTAAGACTATATTGGGACTGGTATTGATACAGCTATTAGTAAACTGCCAGTGCTGTTATCTCATGCTTTAAGAGGAAAAAGTCAAGAAAGCAACACTGGCAGGATAGAAGACAGCTGTTCAGTAGGCGGATAATGCTTAGAAATTATATAGTCATGAAACTTAAAATAGATATTCGAGTTTCAAATAAAGGCATCCTTCTTCCTGCTGTGCAAATATTTTCCTGCACAGGATTCTGGAAGCAAACAAGCATTCATCACCATGGTGCCTTCAACACTAAAGCCAAGATGATTATCACAAGAGTGACTTATTGGTCTCCCTAACAGTCCACTCACAGAGCCAGTCTTTGGAATGCAATCTGTTCAGAGTGCAACACAGAACTTTCTCATCCAAAACCCAACAAAAATGCCAGACTTCCAGTTCTGATTTAAAAAGTGCTGAACAATTCCAGTGGTGAACCAAAGCCCCAGGAGACAAAACAGTACCAAGCAGGGCATTCAGCACTGCAGTCCTCATAGCTTATGTGAGGTTCTCCAGGTTTGTTGTTCCAGTACACCATAAAACAGCACTAATATGGCCAATCATACTCACAACACAGATTTCATGTTCAATATAAGTTTGAAGCTTGAGATCTCAATTCCTCATTTTCAAGATCTCCAAAGAACCAGATTTTGATATCCCAGGGCAATTTCTTTCCTCAAGTTTAACTGTAATCTATTGAGGACTTAGATTAGCATCACTACTGGGAAACAAGACATACACTTGCAGAAGCAGAATACTAAGGCTTTCCAAATGCTAGTCCAGAACTGTGCAGCTCCCTTTTGTCAGTATCTCACTAGTATAACGTCCTTCCCTTCCACCCTCTTCATAATTCTGCCTACTTCTCTGCATCCTACACATCCACCCTCAGCCATCATAAGGCTTCCTTTGATATCAACATTTCCCAACTGGTTGTATTTCAGTTAGTACTATACTGGTGCTCAGAGCAAGATATAAAAGCTCCCTTTTTCCAAAAGCTTTACATGCTATGAGGATTAAAAACAAACAAACAAAACAAAACAAACAAACAAACAAACAAAAACAAGCAAAAAAAACACTCTCCATCCATTTCCAGCCAAGCAAGAAAGGAAGTGTATCCATGCAGCAGAGACCTCCAGTAATCCCAAGAACAGGTGAAGGATAAAGAGAGAGAATCTTAGGAGCTCTTCATTGCATGTCTTACACCTCTGCCTTGGACTCCATCACATCCCTTTAGAAAGATGATTTTGGGACAGACCCAGTATGGCTATTCTTAGGTTCCTGAAATAGCATCATTCCTGTCCTCGTGTTCCACACTGCCAAGCCTCTCTTTTGAAAGATGAACAAACAAACTCATCCTCTCTCAAGACATTCACACACATTTTCTCCATTACAATTGAACTCTGCTCAGTACCCATAGCAGTCTGAAGTCCTCCTTCTTGCACATGGATTGCCACAGCTGCCCTCTGCAGGAATACTTTTCCTCTTTGTCATTAGTTAAACTTAGTTTTCCTTCTATTGTTTTTGACTTCATTACCTCTCCTCTGTACAGCTTTGTGCCTATTTCCTCACTGCTGCTCATGCAAGCCTAATTTTCCTGTGCTATCAATAATATTTTCCCATACTGAGATATCATGACTCCATTATGACACTGCAACATCTTGGTGTGCATCTGAATTAAGCCTGGATACACACATCAACAGCTTTTCATCTCAAATGCTGAAAATCACCAGTTAGCATATGGTTCTGGTGAACTCTACAAACTTATCATAGATCATCAGTCCTAAATATAACTAATTTAAAACTCTGCACACATCAAAAATACAAGCAGCAGCAATGTCCATGTAAGGTGTCACGATAAGCTGTAAGAAAAACAAGTGACCTATGATTCTTTAGTATCCCTTGCTGGATCATCCAGTCTGGCTTTCCCAAATAGCTGGAGTCTGAGATAGGTACAGGATTTGACTCCCTATACTCCTATAATTGCTGACATGGATTTCCAATAAGCTGTTTTCTACTTCACAAACTTCCGATTCCTTCTGATTTCAAGCTGGAACACCAAGAAAATCAAGAGTGAACAGAAGCAGCCCTGCCTTCCTACTTGAGATTTAACACAGTGGAAACTTATATTCCATTTAGGCTAAGATATTTTGCTCTCAAGCAGGGATATAAATTTGAGACCAAATCAAGAAACTGTTTTAGGAGCAAATAAAAATAATTTGACCAATCCAGATCCCTAAAATCATACTTTTTCTCTCTTTTTTTTAGGAAAAAAAGAGAAAAATCAGATCATTTTAAGCTTCTCCATTGTATGTGTAAGGTCTCTTTTACTATGCAAATTATTAGCTCTTTGCTTTCTTTGAAGAGAGGGCTCAGTTTTTGAACACTGCAGAAAAACAAAAACAGAACTGCTAGTAGTAAGATGAGATACTGCCCATATGCTTAAATAATACCTTCTTATCTGACTCATTATCCGACCTCATTCAGACTCAGGTCTCTATAGCGACTCAGCCACAGGGCACTCCTATTCAAATGACAATGTCTTGACAACCTGCACTTGGTACAGAGAATCCTGGCTAAGTCCACGGATGGTATTCCCTAAGCAGGAACCTACTGTTGCACTGCTTAAAATCCAGTAAAACAGGCTGAAGGTTTAAATAAAACCTGACTAGGATAACAGGGCAGGATGGACAGAACAAAAATCAGAATATCCAGCTTTGTAGCCTGTTCACCCGCCCTGCTGCCTCTCTTCTGTGCAGGAAATGCTAGCAAACACACCACCTGAGCTGACACAGAGAGAGATTAAACACATTACACATGTTAAAACAAACAAAATATATATATATGTGAAAGAGTCAATTACTAAACCTTCCTTTAAAGCACACAAAGTACAACATTGCAAAGAAGTTCTCCTGCATCAACAGATCTGCATCCACAGGGTGATGGGCTCAGGCTTAGCCTAATGGCACCTTTTCTGAAAATACAGTCATTTTAACAAATACATCTTCACTAATCACTGAGCTATCACCCTTATATTTAGGAAAGCTCTTGTAACACTTCTTGAACAGCCACACTCCACTGTACCTCTTGGGATAGAAAACAGCAAAACTGCTACTCACTTTGTAAGCAGTCAGCATTGAGCAAGTCTTGGCACTTCTCATGGCATTTGACTCCACATTCAGTGCAGTGCATTCCCTGCCATGCAATACCCCATAACAGCCCCTCACATTCATAGCAGTAGGTAGGAGTTGTGGCTGTCCACACTTCAAAGTTGTATGGGGTTGTACAAGAGATAGGGTAAATTAAGACTTGCAAGGTCTTCTTATAGACATGAGATTTCTGAAAGACAAGAACACATAAACCAACAGCCAGGAAGGCCACTGAACCTGTTTTTGCTAGTTAACACATGGAAAAGGCATGAACAGTGCAGTTTATCTACACATTTGAAGCAGTAAAATTTATCCAAATTCTACAAGTGGCAGTAGAGAACACACTTTCAAAAATGTTTCTCCAGACATTTAAAAGAAAGTGGAAGAGATGGAAGAAATTAAAGTTTGTGGATGAGGGATTGTCCTGGTTTCAGTTAGGACAGAGTTATTTTTCCTCCTAGTAGCTGGTAGGGTGCTATGTTTTGGATTAGGATGAGAAGAGTGCTGATAACATGCTGATGTTTTAATTGTTGCAGAGCAATGCTTACACTAAGCCAAGGTCTTTTCAGCTTCTCGCTCTGTCCTGCCAGCAGGCAGGCTGGGGGTACAGCAAGAGCTGGGAGGGGACAGACCCAGGACAGCTGACCCAAACTGCCCAAAGGGGTATTCCATACCATCTGACGTCATGCTCAACAATATATAGGGGTGGCTAGCCGGGGTGGGGTGCCGGCTGCTCGGGGTTGGGCTGGGCATCGGTCAGCGGGTGGTGAGCAATTGCATTGTGCATCACTTGTTTGTACATATTATTATTATTATTATTTTCTATCTTAATAAACTGTCTTTATCTCAACCCACAGGCTTCACTTTCCCGTTTCTCTCCCCCATCCCAGAGAGGGAGGGGGGAGGGTGAGCGGACGGCTGTGTAGTGTTTAGCTGCCAGCCGGGTTAAATCACAACAGGGATACTTTACATAAAGCAAGTTTCTCACACTGTCTCCCATAGTATATAGCACAGAAGGAAATAAGTTTGTATTTTTCAGGATCATATCTTACATATTAAATGTTATTTTTTACGTTTGGTTTCTGTAAACAAATTATACAAGAAGCTTTGCATCTATACTTCTAGACATCTGTGAAGCTGGCTCTGCATCCCAGAGAGCCAAACTCCCCTAATTTGCTTACTAAGAGTTAACATGAGCCAAGCAACCCTCCCACTTACCAGCTCTTTATCTTTGAGATATGTTCTAGTGGCCATTGCTGAGGTAATTCCAGCTTTCCGGGACTGAACCAGTGACTAGAAGGAAGAAAATTTGTTATTCACTACCAATGTTCAGAAATGCACTGGTACTACATTCCCAGAGATGTGAGCAAAGGCACTCTGTCATGCCAGATACCAAGCCAGCAGTCTATTACATTCAAGTTACTTTCTTAAATGACAGTTCACATCTCAAAAGAGTCAAATTCATAATCTGGGAGGTCTCCAACTAGTTCTCATCTGCCCACAGCCAGTCTCAAATTTTTGTTTCTCTGGTAATAATGATAACTGGGTTCACCTCTTCACTTCTATGTTCTGGTAGCAATGGTAACACTGGCATTGCCTAAGATCATTACATGGGACTCAATCTTCTATATTTAACTTTATTCATAAACAAAAGGGGATTATTCTGTCAGTTTTAAAATATACACTACACTCCCAAATGTGACAGTGAAAGGATACAACCAGCAGCACAGGTTTGAATGTGCTGGTGAATCATTCATTGGACATCACTGAATACAATGAACAGCATTTTCCCCTCGAAACAGACCCTTTTCACATCCTACCAATGCCATTCTGCACCCTTGAGCAGCATAGGACCTGCTCTTGCAGCACCTAACACTGCTATACAAAGATGAAGGCTGAGAAAGAAATTAAAGCCAGCAACACCTATTTTGAAATCATCAAATCCTATCTAAGACCTTCATTTATGCTCTGATTTATGCTATTTGAAGACAGACCAAAAAGTTCACTCCATCAGTGATGTAAGCAGGACAGAGTGCTGAATATGCATGCACTGCAATACTGCAGGTTCAAAATAAAAAGCATTAAAGCAGAGGGAAAATAAGGTATAATAATTTTTGTTTCTGGTAAAGACTTATTGGATTGTCTTTAGCTCCACTTACCATGGTCTGTAGAGAGAGAGAATGAAAGCATACAAAGGAAGTAACACAAGTTAATGCCATCATTGCACAGGTTTAGAAGACACAAGCAGATAGTAAGACACATTAGGCTTCCCATGCATAAGCTGGCAGAGAGAATTGTATGCATCTTTTCACAGGAATTGCAGGATATAGAAACTTTGGTCTTTCAGATGTTACAGCATCTCTCCCAACTATGAATGCGCTATGTGTACTAATCACACAGACAACAGAAAATCATTTGTCCTAGAGAAGCCTTATTTCACCATATCACACAGCCATAAGAAACTTGTCCTCATTACTTGCTTGGTTCTTGTGCTTCCTCAGCACAGGAGCCTATTGGCAATATTTCAAATTACATTAAAAAATCCAAGCACATATGTTCATTTATCTATCCTCTCAATTTCCAACCTTCTGGTAAGTTGCCAAATCTCACATGGACATCATAACTTTCCACAAAGTATGTGATTTTTAGGAAAAACAAATAAAAATAATGCAGGCACAAAAATAATTAAATATTCTGTGTAGAAAAAGAAGCAAGATGAACATGAAAAATATCTTAATTCTGCCAAATAAATGCAACACTGTATGAAACCATACCTTGTTCTCAGAGATTTTTCCAAGCACAAATCCTTAAACCCTTTTTGTAAGAATTAATTTAACTAAGAAGGAAACTTACAACTCTTTGAAGTGACAATGAACATATGTCAAAAAATAAAGCCACTTGCACCAGTGACTGTGTGGCAGAAGAAAAATCTCTTACCAGATCACTGACAAGTGGAAATGGCTTTTTTTTTTGTGTGTGTGTAGATCAGGCATGCTATCAATGCCATAGAGACCACCTGCAGGCCTGGAAATTAGAGAGGAAAAAGGATTAAAAGATCTCACCAGCAGTGACAGACAGTAAACAGATGACCAAAAAGCTTCCTTAGAACACCAGTCTCTTTGCTGATACCATAGTCAATGAGAACAGGAAGAATCAGTTCACTGCAAACAAAACTTAATACTAAAACAAACTTGTTTAACCAATAAAAATAAGTCATTTTCCCACTCTCAAGGCTGAGTGTCTGAGCTACCTCAGAGCAGAGTGTGCACAAGCTTTCAGAGCATCCAGTGCTTCCCAGTCGCTGCCACTGGCAAGTGAAGACAGGTTTATCCCCACAGCTTTTGTGTGGCATGGATTTGGCAAAAATCCTCACCTAACAGTAGAACCAGAGATCTGCAGCATTCGCCATAAAGGTAAGAGGGTTGGCACTGTTAACCTGTATATTTTGATAATTTGCTATACCACAGTCAGCCAAAATGATTTAAGACACAACTACTAGAATAGGTAGTATGGGACAAACTACTCTTACTAATATTCCATATATAAAAGATACACATGGAGGTGCACTTTTAAATGATCTAGAGAACGAAATTCACACATGCCATGGATATTGGTAGCCTGGTAAGTGACTACGGGCAGCCAACCTTCCTTGGCAAGCAGGGCCTGCTCAAATCCACTTTTAATACAGCCAAAAATCAAAAAAATGAGTAAGTCTAGGAAAAAAACAAATGATGACCAAACCACCTGTGTTATAGCAGACCACACTAGGATGGAGAAAGATGTCACTGCACAACCTAGCACAAGGCTGCATCAAAAGATAGAAGGAGTCTATTATATATGTAAACATGCCATAGTGCTACAATGGTAAAATTGACTTTTTTGACTGGGCATAGGAGGGTGACACTTCCAATCTATGGCTGAGATGGCAGATGCTGCTGGCTGAACAAGTCTGGTGGGAAGGCAAGCAGTCAAGTGTAACCACATGAACTACCCTTGCCTCCACATGCAACATTCAGCATATTTGCATTACAGAGCTGTGCACGGTTCTTTGTGCTCCTACATAACGAACAAACCTCATTCACAGTCTGCTACACTGCTCTGCCAGCAAAACATGAGCACTAGATCCTGCAGTTGGGAACAGGAGACCAACTCGGGCATGAAAAAGATGCAGGTTTACAGCAGTTCAGTTAGTTTAAACTGTTGGAGTCTCTGGAAAAGAATAAGTGTTCTCTAGTGAAGCCAGGGATAGAAGAATAGGGGCTTGCTTAATCGTATTAATGATTTCTAAATAAAACAATCATAATTATTAAAGCCAGGAATGGAAGAATGGGGGCTTGCTTAATTGCATTAAAAATAGATGTTGCTGAGTGTCTTTGCTTACTACTGTGCAAATTAACCGAAACAAGGAGTCTCGGGGCCCCTCACAGAGGATGTTTCCTGACAAAAATGGGGAACCTGTCTCAAAAACCAGCTGAGACTGACCTTGTGGTTTGGACAAGAGCCAAGGAGCAGCTGAGTCTGCACAAAGGCAGGGGGTCAACTAGTGGTGATGAAGAAGAGTTATCAGACTTCATCCCCATGACCCCCTGACGACCATCAACAGAAGGCACTGCGCAAGCGCAGACAGGAGGAGTTTATGGAAATGACTTATTGGAACTAATTTTAATATGAAGCGGGGATAGGTTATGAATATGTATAGGCATATTGGGAAACTTCATGCTTATGTAACTCTTTACTGCATATAACCAAATATGCATATAACCAAAGCAAGTTGCCGCATTAGGGTGTGCATGCCTTTGGGAGCTATCCCGCATGCGCCTGGCACCAAAATAAACCACATGCCTATTTTATAACTCATTTGCTTTGAGTTGTAGAGTTCTTCCACGAATCACTAGTACTGGAAATCCTTACAGCAAGGCTACATGGTGTTTTTACTAAAGGCTATCTTCATTTCCAACACACAGCTTCAGAAAATATTTTTGCCTGTTACACCACAATAATCCCTTCTGACTTACAATAGAAATATCTGGCCCAAATCAGCAAATAATAAATATAAGCATAAGAACTCATCACGGTCTTGCTGGGATCAAACAGGATTTTTTTCTGTTGTCCTAATGCTACAAAATGCTGCCTGATATTAGCAATACTATTTTGGAGTAAAATAGGTGTCACAGAAGACCATTCAGATGATGTCAAGAATTTAAATCACAATACAGTTTAATTTATTGCTAAGTTTTGGGTCAAAAATTTTAGTCAAATCATTATGAAAGCATATGCAAAATATAAGGGGAGCGTCTGTAAGAAGAAAAGATTAAACAAAATAGTCACAAGTAAAAATCCAGAGTCAATGCCCCTGCTAAAGTTAACAGCACAGCTGGGAAATAACACTTATTTCTACAGAATTTTCAAAGGTTTTTTTTTTCTAATTCAATTTAAAGGAAACTGTGACACTGATGTTTCCTAGGGGGAAAAAAAGTAATAATACTAAAAAAAATTGTACGTTTTATAATTCAATACAAGCCTAAACAAGATATTGTACTTAAGAAACATGTCTAGTTACAGACTGTTTTCTTGCAAAATAATTATGTTAGACCAAGGTTTTTGCACCTATAAAATAAGAGAACCACTTGTAAGCCAGACTGATAGAGAACAGCAATATTTGAAAGGTGCTTGCATTCTCCTCTGAAGTGAGGTATCTTAATACCTAGATAGTTATACATTCAGGTAACCTGCTATTAGCTTATTAATATTAAAAAAAAAAAAAATCAACGGTTCTTAATTTTCAAAAATTATTTAGCTTGTGCTTTCAGCTACATCAATCTCTATTCTAGCACAATCTCTACTTTGCTTTACAAAATTACAGTGTTTGTACAGACAGAAGAATTCTGCTTCAAATATGTACACCATGGCTTTATATGTAATAGAGTAACTCCTCTGCAACTCTCCTCTGCAATGCTTGTAATATTTATAGCATTATTATGGAGTGCTATATTGGGAAGTGAATATCATCTCTGTGTGAGAATATGATTTGCACTAATAAATAAAATATACAGATATGAGATATTACACCCAGAAACTGATCCATAATAATTGTACTTTTATTTTTAAAGCTACATTATGCTAAAAGTGCAAATAGCTTGAAGCATGTACTCATTTTTTAATATGACCTTTATCACACAGATGCTTAAATTAAATCTTGAGAATTTATGGAAGCAAAGATTGTGATGGCAGAAGATGATTACTTCCCTCAAAGGACACCACTTCTCTAATTTTCACATGAAAGAACTCCAAACCTAAGTGCTTTAATATATGTTGTGGCTAATTAAGCCAGAATGTGGCTAATAGTGGAATTAAAGGTTCACCACCCACCACCACCTTTTCTGGAAAACTCTTGCATGTAGGGATACAGTAAACAAGCCAAACTTTTGTCAAAACTACATTAGTCGAGGCGATCGGCTCCGGGGCAGATGCATTCTGCAGCAGAGCGGGGAATCGGGACAGGCAGGGCTATTTTCCCGGCATCGAGGCCACTCGAGGCAGCCGAGGGAGCCGCCACGACCCGGCAGCCCTCGTGAGGGACGCTGACGAGGCGTAGGCGGAGCCAACAGCGCCCCCTCCCCGGCCGTTCAAAAGCAGCTCCTAGGGAACGCGAGCGACCAGGAGCGCAGCGACCAGGACGGGCAAACAGGGCGGGGTGTGTCGGAAGGGCGCGGCAGTTCGCGCGGCAGTTCGCGCAGGTACGGCGAGCAGGGAGGGCAGAGCGATCCCCCTGCCCCTAAGAACAACTCATCTGACGGCTTTCTATCACTAGCGAGGCCGCGATGGTCCATGCTAGGCAGAGAGCTCTCTCTAGAAAGTCTGTAGCCACCCAGACTGACTGCCCGCTCAGAAATGCGGCAGTTCAGGTCTCTGGATGCAGGGAGTGTCAGAGCCTGTTGCTGCCATCTGAGAGAGGCAGAGATACTGTGTGTGAGGTGTGACCTGGTCAGCCTGGTGGCAGAGCTCAAGGAGGAGGTGGAGAGGTTGAGGGCCATCAGGGAGTGCGAGCGGGAATTAGACTGGTGGAACAACTCCCTGCAAGGCCTGAAGGAGAGGCACCGGGGTGAGACTCCCCAAATGGGGGTGGATCCCCTGCCCTGTCGCTATCCGGCAGAGGGAGGGGACCCAGGAGTGGAGGAGGAATGGAGACAGGTTCCTGCTTGATGTTGCAGGAAACGGGGGGGGGGGG
>MU012849.1:17272-59513 GCA_011074415.1 Stictonetta naevosa | reverse complement strand
CCTACCTGCCCCACCTTCCCAGGTGCCCTTATGCAACAGATTTGAGGCCCTGGAGCTTGAGAGAGTGGTGGATGAGGATGTGGTAGAAAGTTTACCCAGGAAGCCTAGGGCGAGGAAGTCTGCTCCACACCTCAAGATTGCTTCCACCAAGAAAGAAAGAAGGGTGATTGTTGTGGGAGACTCCCTTCTCAGGGGAACAGAGGGCCCTATTTGTCGGCCTGACCCTACCCGTAGGGAAGTCTGCTGCCAGGATCAGGGATGTTGCCAGAAAGCTTCCCAACATGGTTCGCCCCTCCGATTACTACCCACTACTGATAGTCCAGGCTGGCAGTGATAACATTGAAGAGAGAAGCCTGAAGGCTATAAAACATGACTTCAGGGGACTGGGATGGTTAGTGGACGGAGCGGGAATACAGGTGGTGTTTTCGTCCATCCCTACAGTGGCAGGGAGGGGTTCAGAGAGGACACGGAAAGCCCACCTGATAAACACATGGCTCAGAGGCTGGTACCAACACAGGAATTTTGGGTTCTTCGACTACGGGGCGCTTTACTCGGCACCTGGCCTGATGGCCGCAGACAGGTCCCGACTGTCTCCAAGGGGAAAACGGATCCTTTCCCAGGAGCTGGCAGGGCTCATTGAGAGGGCTGTAAACTAGGTAAGAAGGGGGACGGGGATGAAACAAAGCTTGTTGGAGGTGTGCCAGGGGGAACAATGGCAAGGCTGGGGGAGAAGGCAAAGGCTCAACTGAAGTGCATCTACACTAATGCACGCAGCATGGGCAACAAGCAGGAGGAGCTAGAAGCCATTGTGCAGCAGGCAGGCTATGACTTGGTTGCCATCACGGAAACGTGGTGGGACCACTCTCATGACTGGAGTGCTGCAATGTCTGGCTATAGGTTCTTCAGAAGGGACAGGCAGCACAGAAGGGGTGGTGGAGTGGCTCTCTATATTAGAGAGTGTTTTGATGTCGTCGAGCTTGAGGCTGGGAATGATAAGGTTGAGTCCCTATGGGTTAGGATCAGCAGAAAGTCCAACAGGGCAAGCATCCTGATGGGGGTCTGTTATAGATCTCCAAACCAGGATGAGGAGACAGATGAGGAGTTCTACAGGCAGCTGGCAGAAGTTGTGAAATCGTCAGTGTTCGTTCTCGTGGGGGACTTCAACTTCCCAGACATATCCTGGAAGCACAACACAGCCCAGAGAAAGCAGTCTAGGAGGTTTCTGGAGAGCATGGAAGATAGCTTCCTGATGCAGCTGGTTAGGGAGCCTACCAGGGGAGGTGCCCTGCTAGACCTTCTGTTCACTAACAGAGAAGGACTGGTGGGAGATGTGGTGGTCGGGAGCTGTCTTGGGCAGAGTGACCACAAAATTGTAGAGTTCTTGATACTTGGTGAAGTAAGGAAGGGGGGCAGTAAAACCGCTGTCTTGGACTTCTGGAGGGCAGACTTTGAGCTGTTCAGGACACTGGTTGGCAGAGTCCCTTGGGAGGCAGTTCTGAAGGGCAGAGGAGCCCAGAAAGGCTGGGCGCTCTTTAAGAAAGAAATCTTAATGGCTCAGGAGCGATCTGTCCCCACGTGCCCGAAGACGAGCCGGCGTGAAAGAAGACTGGCCTGGCTGAACAGAGAGCTGTGTCTCGAGCTTAGGAGAAAAAAGAGGGTTTATGACCTTTGGAAAAGAGGTTGGCCACTCAGGGGGACCACAAGGATGTTGTGAGGCAGTGCAGGGATAAAATTAGAAAGGCCAAAGCTCATCTGGAGCTCAATCTGGCTGCAGCTGTTAAAGACAACAAAAAATGTTTTTATAAATATATCAGCACAAAAAGGAGGACTAAGGAGAATCTCCATCCTTTACTGGATGCGGGGGGAAACTTAGTTACAAGAGATGAGGAAAAAGCTGAGGTGCTTAATGCCTTCTTTGCCTCAGTCTATAGCAGCAAAACCAGTTGTTCTCTGGATGCCCAGTACCCTGAGCTGGTGGAAGGAGATGAGGAGCAGAATGTGGCCCCCACAATCAACGAGGAAATGGTTGGTGACCTGCTACGGCATTTGGATGTACACAAGTCGATGGGGCCGGATTGTATTTACCCAAGGGTATTGAGAGAACTAGCAGAAGAGCTGGCCAAGCCACTTTCCATCATTTATCGGCAGTCCTGGCTATCAGGGGAGGTCCCACTTGACTGGCAGCTAGCAAACATGACACCCATCTACAAGAAGGGACGGAGGGTGGACCCAGGGAACTATAGGCCTGTTAGTTTGACCTCAGTGCCAGGGAAGCTCATGGAGCAGATTATCTTGAGCGTCATCATGAGGCACTTGCAGGGCAAGCAGGCGATCAGGCCCAGTCAGCATGGGTTTATGAAGGGCAGGTCCTGCTTGACGAACCTGATCTCCTTCTATGACAAGGTGACACGCTTAGTGGATGAGGGAAAGGCTGTGGATGTGGTCTACCTTGACTTCAGTAAGGCTTTTGACACCATTCCCCACAACATTCTCCTCAGGAAACTGGCTGCTCATGGCTTGGACTGGCATACGCTTCATTGGGTTAAGAGCTGGCTGGATGGCCGGGCCCAGAGAGTTGTGGTGAATGGAGTCAAATCCAGTTGGAGGCTGGTCACTAGTGGAGTCCCCCAGGGCTCAGTACTGGGGCCAGTCCTCTTTAACATCTTTATTGATGATCTGGATGAGGGGATTGAGTGCACCCTCAGTAAGTTTGCAGATGACACCAAGTTAGGTGCATGTGTTGATCTGCTCAAGGGTAAGAAGGCTCTGCAGGAAGATCTGGATAGGCTGGACCGATGGGCCGAGGCCAACTGTATGAAATTCAACAAGGCCAAGCGTCGGGTCCTCCACCTGGGACACAACAACCCCAAGCAGTGCTACAGGTTGGGAGATGAGTGGTTAGAAAGCTGCTGGTCAGAGAAGGACCTGGGAGTATTGGTTGATAGTTGGCTGAATATGAGCCAGCAGTGTGCTCAGGTGGCCAAGAAGGCCAACAGCATTCTGGCTTGTATAAGAAACAGTGTGGCCAGTAGGTCCAGGGAAGTGATTATCCCCCTGTACTCAGCTCTAGTGAGGCTGCACCTTGAGTACTGTGTTCAGTTTTGGGCCCCTCACTACAAGAAGGACATGGAGGTGCTTGAGCGAGTCTAGAGAAGGGCTACGAAGCTGATGCAGGGTCTGGAGAACAAGTCTGATGAGGAGCGGCTGAGGGAGCTGGGGTTATTTAGCCTGGAGAAGAGGAGGCTCAGGGGCGACCTTATCGCACTCTACAGGTACCTTAAAGGAGTCTGTAGCGAGGTGGGGGTTGGTCTATTCTCCCATGTACCTGGTGACAGGACGAGGGGGAATAGGCTAAAATTGTGCCGGGGAGGTTTAGGTTGGATATTAGGAAGAACTTCTTTACTGAAAGGGTTGTTAGTCACTGGAATAGGCTGCCCAGGGAAGTGGTTGAGTCACCATCCCTGGAGGTCTTTAAAAGATGTTTAGATGTAGAGCTTAGGGTTTAGTGGAGGACTTGTTAGCATTAGGTCAGAGGTTGGACTCGGTGATCTTGGAGGTCTCTTCCAACATAGACTATTCTGTGATTAGTCAATTTGTTTTGTTAAATGTGCCATAGAAGAGGAAAAACTTACACACTAGAGCAAACATGACCTTGAACAGACAAAATAAATTTTAATTGTTTCAGGACTGCAGTTGTATGAATCTTTCAGGCTAGGAAATCATTTTGTGAGGCTTCACCAGTGAACTCAGTGCACCGACTCCTTGTTAAAGCAGGTGAAGGTATTGTTTATAGTTAGAATAAATCAATGTCTTCTGCTGCTGCTAATTGCCAGTTTTCCAGCAAAGTCTTGGACTCCTTAAGAAAGCATGGGGTTGCTAGGCAGCTCCAGGCATCTGCAGGTGTGGAGGAAGCTTTGTGGGAATACTAACATTACAGAACAATCATTCCCAAAGCAGAAAGCCGTATAATGAAGCCTCTGATTTAACTTTGCATTTTATTAGGAAAGCTTACTTTGGTAGTATGAGAATTAAATTGTACGTGTAGCAAGCCAACCTCTTGCTGAGATATCAGCACAAATCTGCTGCTACCTCAGCTCCTAATGAGTGCACCACTTCCAAACCGTATTGCTCTAATCACAAACGAGGCACATAACCTAGCAGCTTGGAAAATGTGTCATTCCTTTTTTTTCCATAGAGGATTCTAGGGAAGCTTCCATGCTGGCACCTATTATGCTGAGTATCATGCTGAAATTACACAATCAGAATTTGTCTGCTTCATTTGCTGCAACCAGTGTGTTACAGAAAGAACGCAGTTTCTCACTCTCACCTGTGTAAAAGAGGTATGATGACCACTGTTTGAATGAAAAGCTGCAATGATTTCCAGAGCTGCTCCAGTTTTGACTTCTACATTAACCACAGGAATCATTACAAAGACAGGAGACTTCCCCAAAGCTACCTTTATTTCTAAGAGCAAAATACACAGCAATTTTTCTGAGCTACTCTTTCTCTGTCCTCAATCAGTCACACCTGACACCAGGGAAAAGACCCCTCTCTGTGGTGTTCAGCAAGGATTATTTAATACTACTGTCATAAGTGCCTGCCCCCATCACATTAGATTATACATTGCAACTAAACCCTTGTCCTTAACCACAGATCTTCAGAAGAGCTGCACAGCCAACCTCCAGCTGTTTAAAAGGAGACCATAAAATGTAGCAGCAGCCTGGCTCTAAGCAAGGCATGGCTACCTGATTATTCCTAAAACCAGTCATTAAAAACATCAGAAGTTCTGCTTCTACTTAAGTTGAACTGGAGACCTCAAACTATACTGTAACTATAAACACAGTGAAACAAGGTCTCAGGATAGCACTTACCCTTCTTTGAGCCAGGGTGGTTTTGATGGATCAGCCTCATCTTGACCCTCAAATGGGGGAAGGCAAAAGAACAATATGAAATTAGTTTCTGAAAACACCAGAAAAAAATATTTAGCTTATATGCTGAGTAAAGGATAACAGACCACACTACATGCAGGTAAATGCATACAGTCATTCAAGAGCCTCCAAAAGGCCAACACATCAGGACAGGTCATATGGACTCACAGTCTATGCGATGTCACCAAGCACCTAGAACTGGGACCAGAAGAGCATGTTCAGTGCACCTCCTCTTTCAAAAGGAAGTCTTGAAGATCAACTCTTCCCTTCTTGTTTTTTGTTTGTTTGTTTTTTCCAGGCCAACAAAAGCATGAGGCATGGTAGCACTTCTGTTACTACAGGTCACCACTGACATGAACATGGTCACAATGAGGACACTAAATTAAAAGCACCTGTATGAAATGCACAAATGATTGATCAGCATGATACTTTGTACAAGCACTTATGAACTTTGTTCATGCTCAAATGTAAAGACTCTCCAGCACCCAAAGCTGGACAGTCCCACTGCAGCTCCACCTATTCAAATGCAACTATTTAACTTCCAACAGGTAACCAGTAAGGACCATCACTTGCAAGAATGAAAGACAGCACAGGCAGCAATATGAGGATTCATTTTCATTAATTCAAACCATGTTCTTATGTTCTCATAGGAGTGTATTTATAGAGTTACATTTTGTTTCTTTGAAAATCTTCAGTAGATTGATTAGAGATGAGAAGTGTTCAAACATTTACAACATACCCGGGGAAAGAGTTTACTGCATAAGGGGAAAATGGTCTATCTGTAACTGGAAGCATCTTTGTTCCAGCTTACAGCTCATATATTCTCCTGTACACCTTGACAGAAAAGCTGGTTTCCAGCAGTAAAATATGATTAAGGAAGACACATTGCTAATATCTAACCCTCCAACCTCAGATAATCATATCTGCCAAGAGGCTGTAACCTGCAGACAGTGAAAAACAAAGTACTTCCAGTCATGGGATGTACAAGCTGAGAATCATCACAATGTACAGGAATATCAGGAATTAAGCTCTATTTATATACAAGATAAAAAAAGACAGCCCCAAAAGAAAGGTTCATTTTAATTTGTCCTGTGTTTTGGATGAGCTGTGCAACCTCAGGTTGTTCACATGTGTCAGACAAGGTCTCCCAAGAAAAGCAGAAATAACCAAGAAAAACAAGTTTCTGTTTGAGGTCTCAAAAACAAAATCCCAAACTTCTTATTCATTATTTCTAGAACTACAGGGCTAGGCAGATCTGAAGACTATATATTTTTATTTATTTTAAACAGGCGTGAGCAACATGGCATATCCATAACTGAAGGCACTCCCCTTGTTTTCTATGTGATCGCACAGGCTTGCAGACCAGGTAGCTGCAGCCTGGACCCACGCTCCAGCACTGGTGCACGTTTCCCAATACCCAAAGCTGCACGTCAAGCTCCAGGCTCTTTTACCTAGATGAACACATACCTCCACTCCAAGCTGTGCTCCCCAAACCTCTCAGCCTGAAACCTGCATTTCCTCCGGAGGGACTTGGCTCAACTGCAGGTCAAGAGAGCGGATTTCGTGAAGCAAATGCAACCAGATCCTTCAGAGCACAAAAGGGAGGATATCCCTAACTTTGCCTTTGAACACTTGGAAGAGCTGCAACAAGAAAGCAATCATCAAATGGAGTGACGTTTCATACTGGCCTGAGCTTGATGCCAGTGTTCAGCTGATGCTGGTCTACTGTCCTGAATGACAGAGAATGGCAAACTCAGATATAGCAACTTACTGGCAAAAGGAATTAGAGTTAACAGTCGTTTTTCAAGCAGTTTATCTGAGAAACTCTAAGTGTAAGTGGCCAGATTAACACAAATAGCAAGAGCAATGCTGCAGCTCTGAGCCAACAAGATTATCAAGAACTCTTTTCATGGAAATAAGATCGAGCTCTGTTATTTGAGCAATGTTTCCTAAGGCAACTAAAAGTCAGCAGAGAATGGCAGAGAGCATGGATGTAGGGAAAGGCAAAAAGCTCAATCAGGAAATGAACTTCCATCACCCAGGTTTTGACAAATGCAAAGTAAAAATGCTGGGAGTCCAAATAAACTGCATTTCTGCTCATTTATCTTCATTACTTTTGCCAAGCATTTCAGACATGTAATTAAAAAGAAAACAAGAGAAGAGGAAGAACTTCTGTAGGGATGAGATTAAAAATCATCAAGGTAAAACAGCAAAAAAAATCAGAGCTTTCAGTAAGTGACAATATTCATGTGAGGCCAAAGCAGGTGATGGCTGTGTGGAAACAGGAGTTATCACCAGATGAACAAAAGTACAGAGGTTAACTTGCTCCAGGCAGCATTCTCCCTGTGGAAACGCTGAGGGAACCAGCGTCTGACATCCATCAAGCAAGGGTTGATGCCTTAAGACTGGGGAAGAGCCAATGCAGTACCCACAGCTAAGGCATGGGGAGAGGAGGAAGGAAACATGATCCAGACTAGCACAGGCTCATTATTGACTTCAACAGCTTGAAATATTTCATAGCAGACACAAAGGAAAGAATTAACATGGAGGTAAGGAAAACAGGAAAAAAATACTATGCAGGGAACCCTAGTTTTTTAAACCATCAGTTTGGGTTTGACAAAGCAACCATTTTTCTTTAGAGCGTAAAAAGATTTATCAACTGAATTTTCATTTCAACAAAAAAGCTTTGATGAAATGCCATGTGACATTAATATGGCTGGATAAGCTAAGGAGTAGGGGATCTTTATGGTGGGTAAACAAGTAACTAGCTGAGCCATGGACAATGCAATAAGGAAGCTAGTGGGAGTAAGGATCTGCTGATAAAATCTGCTGATGACAAATATGGGAGAATTATCAATACAGAGCAGAACTCAGACCTTGATGGAAAAAAATGATGACACTGAAGATTGCAACAACAAATTAAATATGGTAGAAATAGAAAGATCAGAGCACCAAAACCTGCTGTGAATTCTACTGCACACAA
Organism: Stictonetta naevosa; assembly: GCA_011074415.1. Lineage (NCBI taxonomy): Eukaryota > Metazoa > Chordata > Aves > Anseriformes > Anatidae > Stictonetta > Stictonetta naevosa. Next base: position 51,602 of record MU012849.1, on the reverse strand, counting down.
GGGGTTCCTTGATGGAAGAACAGCAGGAGAAAGCAGACTTGCAGGAGAAAGCAGACTTGAGTTCTAGTCATCGCACTGTGGCCATGAGCCACCATGATACAGTCATGTAAGGAGAGAATATCATCTATAGAGGATATCCATTGAAACATCTCCATAGAAATAAAAGCATAAATACCACTGTATACTGCTGGCACAACTCCTTCAGAAAGGCATGTACAATCTTTTTCTATATCAAAGTAAAAAAAAATACACAAAAATGGCAAAACCAACGTGAGGATACAAAGACAATACTGTAAGAGAATGAGACAGACCACTTACTATAGCAAAATGAACCTTTTTCTGTGTTTATTCAGTGGAGGGGAGAACATAGAGCATGGAAGAACTTGGGCTAAATAAAAATGTTGGATGAAAATTAGGTGTCTAACCATGACAGTCCTGCAGTAACCTTTCAAAAGGAAATGCAGACACCAAATCTAACCAGTTTCAAAGAAGGAAGATGGGCAGTTTATGTAGGAGATAATGACAATATGACACATTGCCAAAGGGCTACCAGGCACCAAGAAGCCTTCTGTAGTCCCTTGTGGCACTGATGTATACAGTTGAAGAAACAGAGGCCACATTACCTACAAGTGTTGGCATGCAGATTAACAGGGTACAGGCACCTCCAGGAGTGCCAGTTAAACAAATAAATCCATAGTTTATAACCCTGTTATAGGCAGAAACATCTTAGACATTCTTCTTTGCTTGAAGACAAATGGCAACGTTGCTTAGGAGGAATTGCTGTAGCTGGGGAGTTTCCCACCTCTGAAGGCAGCACTTGCTGCAGGACACAGGAAGGCTCCAGGAGCTGCTCTGGGTCTTATCACCAGCACAGATCTGCTCAAGTCTAGCCCAAGACAACAGCCAGACTCGCTTAGAGCCTGGGCAAGTAGAGAAAATGATGGGCAGATGCAAAGAACATCTGGAACAACTATGAGTTGGTTGATTTGTTTTTTAACACTGTCCTTCCCAAAACTAACGGAAAGGCAATGTTGACACATTTAACACCTAGACATGTACATGCTACAGAGAAAGTAATTTTATGGCTGGCTTCTGCTTCACTTCTCTGAACAGTTATGCCACTGGATCTCTCTTTAAAAGCAGACAGACCAGTCTGAATCAGGATTTTTTTTTCCTTATCTCCAGTAAGCACTAAAAAGATGGAGCAGCAAACATAAACAAAACTGACCATCACCTTTCTATTCAGTTTTTGTATTTCTGATGTTGATGGATGACAGTTTTACACCCACTTCCAACAAATGTCTCCAGCCAGTAATGCAGCATGTTAACTCGCAGGAAAGGATGCTGAAAAGTCGTCTCCAAGTAATTACAGTTTCTTACCAACCAAGAGCTGCTTAGCCAAATCATGTCAGTGATAGCAGCATAAATTGAAATGGATTAAAAAGAGCATCTAAGGCACAATATTCAGTCATAGGGAAGACGATGTTTACTGAAGCCTAAGAAGGCATCTAGTAGGAGTTTTGCTTATTCAGAAAAAGCAGCAGCCAGGATTACAAGTAATTTGAGAAGTTATTTAAAGTTGCAATTTGCAAATTTTTCAATTTATCTCATACACAGGAAGGTGTTTCAATGGAGAGAATAAACAAATATTTCTGTAGAAAAGAAGGTCCATAAAACAGAGGCACAGCCAAAAAAATCACCAAGTCTTTCTTTTAGAAGAACATCCCCAGATCTGTTAGCCAACTCCAGGACCATGTAGAAGTCTAAACACCTAACTTTCCATCACATTTAAGTATTGTGTCTAGCACATTGTCCTCTTACAGAAAGAGAGATGGAAAACATGGAATTCTGCATTATTTCAACAGATAAGAAAAAAAATTGACTTTTTATTTGTTTTGAAAATCATCCTAACTTGTTTTCAAATGCCATGCTTGGTTATTAAACCACCAATACCTAAATTAGCTATAGATTAATCTGAATCAGGCAAAAGCAAAAAGCAACTGCTTCACCATCTAAATTAAACTTCTAGTCATGCCTAATTAGATCCTTTCTTCAAGGATATTAGCAGAATCAGACTAAGCTAAATCATCCCAATTAAACTAGTTGGTCTTGTGGTTTAATGTCTTTATTGATTCAAGCATACTGCATTTTACATGGATCCAAAGCTGCAACAAGTAGAAGGATTATTTCAACATCAGTGCATTCAGCAACAGCATCAATTAAAAAAAACAAAAAAAAAACTAAAAGCTACAAAGGAAGCTCCTTCCACCTGATGAATCTTCCAGTACTAGTTTTCCACCTAATGGATGAATTGCCTACAGGAGACTGCAATGTTTTTGCACCAAAACCAGAAGAGGACAGAATTTGACACCAATCCCAGATATGTCTGCACTTCCAATAAAGCACTAATGGATAGATATTTGCCAGTAAGAATGAAACAAACCTCTTGATACACAGGCCAATAAAGCTTAGAAATGAGAAATCATCAAACTCAATGGATAAGAGCTACATGGAAGCCAAAAAGCCACGCAGTGTTCAGTCTTCTCCAGGACAGTAATTTAGTGTGATCTATACAGCTAAGGGAGAGACAGATGCACAGTGGGCACCTAATCCATGCAGCATAAGTTCAAGAAAAATAAAAAAGTAAACTGAGAATTTAACAGCCAGAATTTTCTCTACATGAGATATAGTTGTAAACACAAACTAAGATGTTACACAGAAGCAAACAAAAAATTCTGTGGATCCTCTTAGAAGTAGTTATTTGTTGCCCGCAGACTGCCCACACAACTGAGCACAATGAGCAGAGAGGCAACAGGTCCAAGACTGGAGAGGCAATTAATACCTATATCTGATAATTAGCTAGTTAGCTAATTATCTGATATTAGCTGATAATACAGCTAATACCTACCTTTGAGCACTGCTCTGCTCAAAGCAAAGTGCAGCCTGGAGCTAAAATGGCATGGCATCTGCAGCAGACACCTCCCTGCACCCATGGTCTTGCTTAATCTCAGTATTACAGCCCATAACGGTACTTTTAACTTTGACTGCAAGCAGACAAAACAATTAGTGATGGAATGAAATAATGCAACTGAGGAATAATGCAAAATGAGGAAATGCTTGGTTTAAACAAGATTCATAAAGAGGAAGACTGGAAAAGACAAAACAAACCATTTGTACTCTACATGTGGTGCCTCTGCACACTACATGCACCCCACAGAGCACCAAGGGTGGAGATCACTCTAAGCATTCATGTTTTCTCTTTGTACAAGGTACTATGCACTGAACAGGCTCTTAACTCATACACAGTGTTAACATTTCCTCTGACAACCCTAACATGCTAAACTGAATCTCAGCACCACAGCTGGAACAATTGGTTACATGAAGACAAGGCATGCACACAGGAGTTTCAGAAAGAGATGCTGGTTAGAAGGGACAACACGTACAACCTGGAGGTCTCCTCTACCTCCTTCTGTGAAGAAAAAAAGAGAAGAAGGAGAGGAACAAAAGTTAATAGACCAGATTTCTGCCATGAGCTCTGTAAAGTGATTTCAGAAAGTGGGGTAAACATTTGCTGCAAGTTGATAAAACATTTGTGCAGCACTGAGTTCTCCATGTGCTTCCTGGGACATACACCAGTTCATGTCTATGAATTAATCTCAAGTTAAACTCTGATCAAAATTCACCCATAACTGCACATGCATTAGAACATATGGTTTTGAGAGCTGATTTTTACAGTTACAGTTCCTGATTTTATTAACTCAAGAATTTTAATCTTAATACAGCATTAGAGGTGCCATTTATCACACTTGAGAGAGAACCTGTATTTAATACAAATAGGAACAGATTTGTTCCCCCTTTCCCCGCAGAGTACATCTACTATTTGCTCCATCCTCTGCTAGCTCTACTGCTTGCTCCATCCTCTGCTAGCACTGCTGTTTCGATGATGGCCCTATACCTCCTTCTCCAGACAGGGCTGCTCTTCCTTCCCAGCTTCCCTGCCTTGCCCTGATGGTCTGGCTGCTTTGCTACCTAACCTCTCTTCCAGGTTTTCTTTCCCAAACTCTTCCCTTTTTCTCATCCCTTAGCCATTTTTTCCACTTTTTTAAACTCTTTTGGACTCCCCCAGTCTCTCAAAGCACATTTCCTACATTGTAATTTCATCCCATGCTTATTGGTGTAACCTCAGTTGTCACATCAACCATATAGATATGTCTTTACCTGAGAATCACACAAACATCAACTCTTCATCACATTGCCAGATGATGTGGTTATTACTATATAAGAAAGTCGAACAAGGAAGGCTCAGGATGCCAATCCACACTGGAACCAGATTTAAGACACCGAAGTCCAGCTGTAATAATTATCTTCCTCACTGTTTTAGCTATTTCTTGCCCTGTGAACATGCCTGTACTGCTCAAACTCTGCTGAGACAGGCAGGCTCCTCTCACAGTTGGTGAAGCCTCAGAAATAAGTTATTTCAATATTTTGTTGCTCTGTGGCAAAAGCTAACCCAAACAACTGCCTGCTCCCCAGGTCCTAAAATTAGGACAGGACAGGACAGGGATTTCTGAATGAAAAAATAAGTCAGTTTCATCTTTACTATCCATAACTGAGTGATTTGAACATTCCCTTGAAAAACAAAAATAGGTATACATCTGTGCCAAGCCTGCAAGAAATCCTAGTGCTAGACTCATTAAAACCTATTGTTCAAATTAACTCTACAATAAGGACCTCACATAAAATAAGAAAGCGAAGAGCTGATTACAAGCTTTATGATCTGCATAACTGAGAAGGTCACTAGTACAGAAGTCAAATACTGATTGTTTCCTCAGTAAAAGAACAGTCACTGGAATAAACACTCAAGAGCAAGACAACTTTTACAATAAGAAAAAGCACTGATTATTCTGACTAACTTTCATAATTGCAATGAGAAAAGTGAACAAAATATTTGATGCAAATATTTGAGGCTTGAAATAAGGAAATGAAGATTGCAAGCTCTAGTTCCAGCATCTATCTACCACTCTTGAAACTATCAAGCCTTTTCCCTTAACTGAGTAGTGATTTGAACAGAGATGCCACTGAGAAAGTTATCTTACTGCCTGGAGAGGGAGCAGGCAGCTGGACCTACATTTCAATGTTAGATTTGGTTTTACCAAATCAAGGCCTATCAAAATACTGCCCCTCAAAGCACGTCGGTCATTTCCATCTTCCACGTCCTCAGGAAGGGGTTAATCAGCACTGCTCCACCGCTGCATCAGCTCTCATCTGCTGTGGTCAAACACTTCTTTATCTGTACTGGTAATAAGGAATGTAGCTTCACAGAAATGGAATATTACTCATGTCATGGACAAGTTACAGAAACAATATGAAAACACAGGTCTCAACTTTTTATAATTATTTTTTATTTTTAAGGTCTCCACAAGGATAACATCTAGCAGCAATTAAACACTGAGAACTCCCACTTCATGATGGAGCCACTTGAAGTCTGGAACCACTCAACTCCTAAAACTGCAAATCCAGCTACTTACAGCTCAAATGCACACTTAGTTATCACATCTTAAGTATTATATTTAACAAGGACCCAAGTCACGAATTATGATGAAAACCCCTAACACCCACTATTTTGAAGATGCACTACAAATTTCCCTCCCTCCCCCCCCCAAAAAAGTGAAACTTCCTAATTTGCACTCCAGTGTGTTGTACAACAAATTTTAGGGCTTTTTTGGTCAGTGCTATTGTACAGTGCATGCAATTGCTCTCATAATTATCTCCTAACTTCTAAGATAGTTCTAATAAACTGTTCACCTACAGAGTGAGATGTTGGCTACTGGCTGCACAAAATACCAGATTTTGACATCTCTTTAAAAAGTTTTTTTTTTAGTTTACCTGAATTTGTCTCAGCAGAAATCCAGTTTCCTTCCTGTGCTAATTCTTTTAAGAGTCTCCTACGCATTTGTCTCTTTTCCCTTAGCACATTTTTGAAATTGTTGATGCATTTGTTCAGGTAGATGGTCTCAGCGCACACCTTTTCAAGGCTCATGGGTTTGCACTCCTTTCCTTGCTCAGGCAGAGAGTTCACATCTACTCCAATCTCATCACGAGGTAAGCACTGCCCAGCAGGAATTTCAGAATCCAATGATAGCATCAAACATGAAACAGGAGGCTCACACGGAAATGAGGAAAGACTGGAAGGAATGAACTGCATTTGAGCAGAAACTTCACTATTTGCAGTTTTGTTTGCCTGGCTCTCAGAGGGGTTTTGCCTGACTAGGAGGGGTTTCTGCAAAGTTGTCAGGGCTGCCACACATACCTGAACTGGTCAGCATGAGTGTATTGTCATCCATCTGTAAGCCACTGTCATTTTCCAAAATCATTTCAGAATCACTTATCTCCAGTTTGTGAAGCACCACTTGCAGAGCAGACCTGAAGTGATGAATGGCTTTCCCAAGCTTATTAGTGTAAAACTTCATGTCTACAAGATCAATGTTATCCCAGGAATGGTCAAGGAAATACTGGGAATTTTCCAGGACATCTCTAAAGACCTGATCAGTTGGATCTTGATCATTCAGGTCCATTTGGATCATATCTTTCAAGCTGTCACTACTATCAGCCATTTCATCTGTTGTGTGATCATAGCTAATGGTTGTCACCCCACTTGAAACATCTTCCCTTTGAGTATCAACTTTCTCCACACTGGTAAATTTGCACAGGGTATCACAGTCTCTTTCAATTCCTTCTGCAGTTATCCGCTCATCTTTATCTAGAAGGGAAGAACCATTCTCAGTGCCTCTCTCAGTATCATGCCTGTGTTCACTTTCAGTGCCTGAAGCACTCATCCGGCTTGCACGACCCAAAGACTCTGATGAATGGCAATCATTTTCATCACTTGGTTTGGCCAAACCAGTCACCTGTGGATTTTGTGAAGGTTCACAAAGGACCTTGTGAAAGTCACTCTCACGTGAAGGCTGCTCACTGCAACTTACTGTTTGTGCTTTCTTCCCAGTTTCAGGTACAAAGTTGCTTTTCTTAGTCAAGGTTGACTTCTGCACAAATCTCTCCTCTGTGCTCTGTGTTTTTCTGCTCGTGTTTTTATACTTAACCTGGCATGAGTCAGTTCGAAGGTGCCCAGCTCCATCAGTTCTCTGAGATGCATCAAGATTCAATGAGTTGTGATGATTTTTCTTCAAGCCAGACTGAGAAGAGACAGACTCCGCTTTGCGGCCCCTCTGGCAATTTTGCCGCTTTTGCTCATCGCTGGTAGCAATTCGGACCCCTGAGCTTTGCAGAAGAATAGATTTCTGTAAAATAAAGTCTCTCTGTTCACAATTGATGAATTTCACAACTGCCGGTCTTGGTGTTAAAGGCTTGCCTGTATCAATATCTGACCTATAAGCATCTTTTATATACTTACTGCATTGGATACCATTGAAACAGTGATATTCAGATGAGAAGCTGCAGATAAGCTCTACTGTGTTTTCACCATCTTTTTCTGGAATGCCATAAAAATATAATACTGGTTCTTCCTTGTGTACCTCCCTATTTGGTTCCTGAGCATGTGTACCCGAGGTTTTGGCAGTGGAACCACCTTGCAGGCCTTCTATCTCACTCAAGACCGTATCCACACAGCTAGAGACTTCATCCACAGAGCCTTTTATCAAGGTGAGGTGCTGCCGGAGCTCTGCAATCTCTGTCTGGATGCGACTTATTCCCTGAAGCTCTTCAACAATGTAATTAACCACATCAGCTGAATGATCTCTTGATTGCCATCTAGGACTCTTGTATGCAGCAGGCTTTTCCTGGGGAAAGCACCCTTGCCTTTCAGCTATCTCTCTCCAGTTCATTGTTATGCTGAGGGAAGAAAGGTCCTGCCCCTCAGATACTCTACCCTTTCTTTCAGAAGAGGTCTGCATCATACTATCAGAAGAATTTCCTTCCAAGTCCTTCTTGTTCTGTTGAATTGAGCATGGTATTTTTACATAGCCATCCCAGTTCAGTTCCACCTCACCAATGCACACTTCACTCATGCTCTTGGAATCATGCTCTCCATCCTGATGAAAGTCCCCTCCTGCAGTGGAAAATTCAGTGCTGGCAGAGCTCCTCTTTATTCCACAAACAAACATGTCCATTTCAATCTCTACTGGGGAGAGCTGGCAGTGATGAGCATGGTTCAGATTCTCATCTACCTGGCCCTGAAGAAGCCTCTTCATTTTGTCCCGCAGAAACCGATGGAGTCTTTGCTTCAGGAATTGCTTCCTGGCCCACAATTTTACAACAGCTTTTCTGTGCAGAAGCACAATTTCATTTTCTTGCTTTTTCAAATCCACTTCTAGCAAACATCAACAGCAACTGCACCTGTTTTTTTCATAGTGCTGAAGGCTGCACAAGCACACATTAATCACTTCCCAATGCACAACTCACATCCAGTTTTTATTCTGTCACGAAGCAGCTACCAAGAGGGGAAAAAAGATTACAGTTTGGTTCAGATAGAAATAGACAAGGAAACTTAAGCAGATTTTTTTTTATAAAACAAACAAACAAAACCAAAAAACATCCACATCAAAGCAGGCAGAAAGAGGATGTACTATTTAAAATGTACAGCCATCACCTTGGTTTTGGCCACCTCCCCAGATCAGACCCTTCTTCGCAGAAAGAACTGTTCCTCACTCCTTCTGCCCAAGAAATTTAAAGAGAATGAAGAGCAATTCTGTGGCCATTCCCTTATAGTACCAGGTTTGCAACATCTTCTAAGATGAGATCCTCACAATGGTGTGCTATGTGATGGGATTACCCCCCTGAACACAGGATTCTGACAATTATTAAGGGTTTTATCCCTGCACATTTCCTTTCAGTCCATCCACAGTCTTCATCCTTTCTTGATTCAAACCAAAGCAGAAATCAAGTTTTGCTTGGCTCAGTACCAGCTATCCCACAAGAACTGTATAAAGTGATGCAAAGTGGCAGGAAGACTGGATGACAGATTTTGAGTGTAAAACCTTTTTGCTATTTCAATATTTTAATCTTAATATTTTGCTACTAAACACTAAAAAAACCCAAAACACCCCAAACTTCAAAGCTTACTGGCTCCCAAGCTAACCTGCAGTTAAATATGACACACTCAGCATATGTATGAACAGGTTGAGCTGACAACGTAAAAATTCTGCACGTCACTTCTACTCAAACCCTCGAGATTTTGCAGTGGATCATTTTCCCAATTTAAATCGCCTCTGTAAAGAGCAAAGAAAAAAAACACTATGCTACCAAATTAAAACTTTAATGTGTCTTCACTGCTGTACGTACTAAGCAACGCACAAACATCTTTTTTCTCCAGATTGTCAGGCAGACAGAGACCCAGACAGACATCCTCCTTGAGCCAAGGGGACTGGAGGATGCCAGTGCCTTTGACATGCCATTTTGGACTCACTGCTGAAGCACACATTCTTTCTCATCTTCTTGTTTCATGTAATACCTATAGCAGATGCCTTTAATTTTTCATTTTTATAATTATCCAATTCTTAAAAATGACTTCTAAATTCACAATTACAAGCAACATCACATGCAACTTTCAGCCTAAGTTAAATTTCGCTTAGTGCATCTTTATGCAGGAAGGCTTATTACCATGTTGAAAGGAATAGAAACAGGGTTTCTAGTCTTAAAACAGCTAAACCAAGAATAAGGTTCACGTCAACATGCTTTTCTCCTGCTCCATTCTCACCCCTTTGAGGCCTGGTACCTTGGGTTCCCCTAGCGTGGTCTTTGCAACCCCGAAATCTTCTGCAGAGATGGTCGTGTGTTGTCCCAGAAGCACCCTCTGGCGAGGGCTGGACCAGGTGCTGAGCACATTCTCATGCTAAGCAGAGGACTGAATACCACCATAGGTCTGTCTACACTGAATTGAGGCCTTTGCCTAAGGACCAACAAGCTCCCTCTCCAAGCCTTTTTACTGCCCAAGGACCAGCTCCAGAGTTCACAGAACCATTCATCAGGTGCCTCTTTCAGAGGTGAAACAGCAATCCCCATTTTCAGAAGATTAATTCAAAGCTTGTACACCTGTGCTAACCGCAAGCTGCTGAAGAACAGAAGCCCTTTCTCTAATACTTCCTCCAGTTCTGCCTGACAGCCATTTGCAATATCACCAGCATTTTTCTGTTAGTGAGCATTTTCATCCTGGTGAAAATTTTTTTTCATAGTTGTTGTTTGTCATTGGGGGCTGGGAAGAAGAGAACGGTTTTTGATCTGGAGGAGATGGTACTTGCAAATAGCAATCTCTATAATCAGAGCTAATTAACATGCCATAACAGAGGCTGCATCTGTGCTTCAGGCTTAAGCCCCATAATCCAGCATCTCAAATGAACTTCCATACCCGCCCTTATGTAAGTTAAACAAATTCCCCATTAAATTTGCAAGCTTCTTAAAGTAATCAAGTTTTGATTTTATACAAATTTTCAGGTCATGAGTCCATAAATATCTTTTGTGATGTTTTTTGTTTGTTTGTTTGTTTCATTTTTAGTATCTCTTATCTAACTAGTCCCTCACAGAACAGGATTGACCTAAGAAATATTTGTTCAGGCTATCTTCTTCCACTACTTAAACAATTTACCTTTCCACTTGATAGGTTAACTGGTAATTAATGCCAGAAAAACAGTTCTGTGTCAATGTTAAGAAGTGAGCCTTCAGAGAGCAAGCACCTGAATTCAGCGGCACCCTGGAAGAAGAGATCTACAACTGCGGATCCCTGCATGTGTTGCCTGAGGGTAGCTAGCAGAGATGCTCATTGCAAATATTTTCCAGCATATCAACCCCTCAGTGCTAGGAGAAAAGCCTACACATGCTTGTGCAAGGACTCCCTTGGAAAGCTCAGCATTTGTCATGCTTCCTTCTGCATGCATCTTTCAACACACCAGAGGGGCTTAATGATCGTTTTAGTTTAAAAAAAGAAATCAATTCAAGCTGAAGTTCACTCTCAGTTCTTTTGTCTGCTGCATCACTTGACAGCAGCAGTTTGTTACAGAGGATGCTTCTTCCTTTTGAACACGCTCACAGGATTGCAGCAATTGCAAAGCAGGCAGCTCAATGCAAACACTACAAAGCTTTCATTTGTGCACAAACACACAAATATACATATGCACACACAACTATTTCATTAGAGACTTTCAAAAAACAACAGCTTTGATTACAAATACCAGTGATACCTTTCCAGCTTGTCCCAAGAGGGACAGAAACTCCTCTCCTTGAGTCTGGGAACAAGACCAGAACAGAGCATGAGGACGCTGGCAAAGCCTCTCCACCTCTCTGTACAGTGGGTGGAAGTGAACAGAAATCTCTGCTTCCATCAAAGAGAAAAACACTGCCACTTATAAGAATGCCAACAAGCAGGTAAGAGAATTGCCCTTTTTGCATCTCTCCCACAGGCTCTCTCCCTCCATCCCCTGCTTTCTGCCACCCCAGATCCTCATTCAGCCTGGAGCTTGGGATGTTCAGCCAGTTCACACTGCGGGCTGGCCCCAGAGTCCCTCTGCACCTTCTGACTGGGCCCATCCCTCCCCTCCTCCCCACCTTGGGTGCGCATCCCTGTTCCCTTCCTGCTGATCCAAAGCAGGCATTGTGCAGTTACCTGTCCCGTATAAAGGTTCCTTATTCCTTTAATGTTGGTTGTATTAGGGTCATGCTCCCTTGTAGCACAGACAGTAGAGTGACACTGGAAGTTTAATAGAGGTTCAGCAAAAAAATAAAATAAAAATCTGATTTTGATGCAAATCCTTGCTGAAATCTTTTCCTCTTCCAGAATCACTTCAGAAGTCATACTAACATATAACAAGAAATCACATGTTTAAATAAAGAATATTTGCATCCTGATATCCTGCCAGATACTGCAAAAGCCCTCACACAAACTTTGTTCTGATCGCATTTTTAGCAGTCATTTCTCTCCAGAACTTAAAGCTTCACTCAGTTGTCTCTGGGTGTGCAGACTGAAGAGCAGTATGCACAGGTTCCACCATTTCTCCAACCTACAACTAACCAAATGGAAGCCAAGCCCAAGCTAAGCAGAAGTAAGATATCACTGGCTTTCTTTGGGGATGTTTGTGTTGTCTTGTAATTTCCATGAGGACAAAATTGGCATCTTAAGATTTTAAAATCGGGGGGAAGAATGATGAACCAAACACTGCACAACTTCTTACCTGGCCACAGGTGACATTTCTGAAGTATCCTTGTAACACATGAATAGTTACATCTCCTCCTGATCTCCTCTTCTTTGTGTCCACTGAATTTCTGCTAAAATGAAGCTAGTTCATCTCTCTACCAGCTATCTGGTTTTCATCACAGTAAGGGAAATAGTGAGACACCTTTACCCCATACTATCACGTTAGAAGGTGCTGATACACAAGGGTAGATATGATGTTCAGACACAAAGAGGTATAAAAACAATTAACCATGACCAAAAAGTATTTCACAGCACCTTCTCTGGCTATCAACTCACACCACCATGGCACTGACTGAAGTCTTTTGGACTAGATTATATTTACAGTATCTTCCACACACAGTGGTATTGCATTACCTGTGCAAGCAATTACTATAGGAAAAGCAATAAAATGGTCTTGTTACTTTATAAATAACCATTTAAACATGAAGAATATCACAAACCAAAATGCAGGGCATTCTGGGAAAAGAGGTTTTGGCATCAGCAAAAGAATTCATGGCTAAGGCTACCATAGCAACATCGCCCCAGCATTCTGCATGCTGAAACATTGACTCTTCCTGGGAATATTACAGCATTTTTAAACACTTTAATTGCTGAAAGAATCCTAAAAGCAAGGCTTGACAGAGATACGAATGGTTACAGCCAGCTTTGCTGATGTTACAACTTCTTGAGGTGAGCATGCAATTTCCTAATTAACATGATTATATTTAATTTTGGGATGGATCATAGCTAAACGTGAAATTAATTGCTTGCTTCTGAGAATGCATTTCTTTTCAAACCTTCTCTTGATAATTAGTAGAAACTAACTTTTGAGTCCTGGCATCGATTACTGGAATAAGAAGTTACAGAGCTGAGCAATCCTGTGCAAAGAACAGCAGGACTGGAGAACAAAATGTACTCCGAAAAATGTGCTCACCTCAGGGCATTTCTGCTAAATGTAAGGTGCACAAGGCACACCTGGCATTTCACAGCAGACTAAAGACAAAATATATCCATGCTATTGAGAAGACTGTAGTTACAAAAGAATGAAAATGTTTTTAAAAACAAAACAATGTGAGCAAAAAACTACTTCACGTTCCCTTGGCAATCCTTTCAAAGTCCCTTCAGAGCCCCATTGCCTGCCAAATCTCAGGCTGTGTTCTTGTTCAGACGCTACAGCACAAGCTGCAAAACTGCCTAACTGCATCCCAGTCCTGCCCGTAGAACTTTCTGAAATGTTTGAGCACTTTCACTTACATGTTCTAAGTTTCATCTGTACCTCCAAATTTGTTTCAATAAAACTGAGCAAAAATTGTGTCAAAACACTTAAATGCAGGCATCCATGAAAGCCAGCCTTCCTGCCTATCACATTTTAGAAAAACACACTTGTAAAAACACACCATTATGAAAGCACTGAAGGATGCTAAGAGCTCTGCCTAGACAAACAGAAACAGAACATGCTGTACCTTTCCACTACTTGTAATTCAATTTACAACCCAGTGCTGAAGCAATAGTTTGAACCCTCCCCAAGTGCTGCCATTTCTGACAAGAGCCACCGGGAAACACTTGTCCCTCAGATTTTTCTCAAAACTCTGGTTACTCACTGTGAAGGTCTGGAGCTGGTTTTCCAGAGAACGGTGCCTCAGTTAACAGGGTATGTCAGGTAGGGGAATGACAGGCAGCACTCACCAACCCAATGTGATGAATTAAGAGATGCAACTTCTGTTGTCAGGGCAGAGCTAGCATAGCTGTAGTATAGACTGATACTATGTGATCTCACTGTTTCTGACCTTTTGTAGTGGGTTTACGTGGCAAGGTTTTGGTAGCAGGGGGCTATGGGGGTGGCTTTTGTGAGAAGGATCTAGAAGCTGCCCCATGTTAGGTAAGGGCCCCACTGCTGACCAGAGCTGAGCCAATAAGTGATGTTGTTTTGCACCTCTGTGAGAGCATATTTAAGACAGGGAAAAAATAAAAACAAAAAACAACGCTGTGCCACACAGCAGCTGGGAGAGTGAGAGGAGTGAGGAACAGCCTTGCAGGCACCAAGGTCAGTGAAGAAGGAGGGGGAGAGGTGCTCCAGGTGCCAGAGCAGAAGTCCCCTGCGGCCTGTGGTGAGGCCCATGGTGAAGCAGGCTGTCCACCTGCAGCCCATGGAGTACCACGGTGGAGCAGGGTTCCACGCTGCAGCCCGTGGAGGAGACCATGGTGGAGCACGTGGACCTGCACCGACGGGGGCTGTGGCCTGTGGAAGACCATTTTGAGGGCAGAAGACCTTAGCATTCTGTATTAGGTCTTGATGTTTATCCCCCAAAGGCTCTCTCCATTAGCAAAAGAAAGCTGCCTGTATAAAAGGAATGAAAACTGAAAAGATATCTGAAACAGCGACGCCATCTGCTCTGATTCATGAGCTTGTACAGCATCCTCATTGCTCCTTCATGCCAGTCATTTCATCTCATCAGCTCACAACCTTCTCAGCACAGGAAATCAAGACAATGACAAATACTCTGGGTTAAAAGCAAGCCTGTTTTAAGTGACATTTAAGGCAGAATCAAAGCAGTAATTTAATTACTCTCAAGCTATTTGCTCTTCAAGTGATCAAACTTATATTATCCCTAAATTCCCTTCCCTTTAACTCTTCGTACAGTGATTTTGATGTCAAATTCAATTTGATGTCAAATACAAACCCTCCTAACAGAGAAGTGTGAGAAGTAAACAGACAACCTCAATTATACCAGCAATAGGACATCTACAATTAGTGTCTAATGGGTGAATACAAAAACTAAGAAATAGAGCACACAAATGAAAATACTGAGTTGATTGTCTTTTCAAAGCATGTGTTTAAATCCAGTGAGCTTCAAATGGAGCTATTGTATTACCAAAGTAAACACATGCATACAGCCCACTCAAAATAAAGAACAATTCTGCTTGTTTGCTGCCTACTTGCAGTTTATACCCAGCCACTTCATTTGTTCCAGTCATTCACTTACCTTTCTGCTTCAAAATAAAAAGTTTAAATGTAAAGGAAATATATAGAATAGAAACTACAGAATACAATAGCTTGGTCTCATAGAAAAGACAAGTCCTGAAGAATTCCTAATCCTGTTAAAGGTTCACCCAATAATGAACTTTCACTGTGGAGATTATCAACATATTGCTGGTGTCCCATCTCAGGTATCGGGGAAAGCAATGTTAAAAGGCACCGAGAGTATCCTGTTCCACAGCAGTACTACGATGAGAAGGCGTGCAAGAAGAAGGCATGTTTTGAAGAAAAAAAAAAAAAGCAAACAGTTACTAAAAATCCAAAAAGCAAAAAACAGTAGAAGCCAGTGAATGTAAAAGCCAAAAATGCAGAAATCCTGTCAGCTTCAAGGAGTATCCCTCAACCAAAATACTTTAATTCCCCAACAGTGCATCTTTTCCCTTTCCCAGGCAGTACCAAGTACAGTAAAAACTTCATCTCTGGCTTCAGTTGTGACTCAACAGAAAATATTGTACTTCAGAGGCAGAGAGAAAGCTGTGCAGCTATTGCTACTTTACTTCTCCTCATCAGCTGCTTACTGCCTAGCTCCTCACATGCAGCCTCTCCACTTCGCTCACACACTAACACTCCTCGCCTTGAAATGATTCTCCACTTTATTATCCATTCAGAAGGAAATATGAACTGATAGAGCCAATCTGACTAAAGACAAAACACACTCCTTTGGCATTACGAGAGCAGGCAACAGAGCACAGCGAGGCGATCTGTGCTGGAAAAGTGCTCTATCTGACTCCTGGTATCCTGCAGGACTGCAGAACAGGGGGCTGGCAGAAAAGCCCAGGACAACATAATTAACCAGTTCCAAGAAGATTCTTTGCCCAATGCAGATATATATGTTTATTTTTGTATCTCCTGTTCACCCCAGACTAACCCACAAGGTTCAACAATGCCCTTACTCAAACAGATCACATATGGTTTCCAAGGAAGGCTGGTGCCAGCTCTGCCACCAGTGTGGGGGATTGAACACCCGTTGATCTTGCATTTCCCAAAAATATGTCACATTGTTACATAAAGAATGACTGCAGAAATGCTGTGCACAGAATCGGATCCACTCACATACTGACACTTCTTTCCTAGGAAGTGAGCAGCAGCAGGCACTGATCCCATAAGAAGTGCTTAATTAAGAAGTGCTTCTTATTTGCCCCACAAGCTGTCCCAAAGGCATCCAATGCACCGCTGTTAAAAAAATCTTCCTGGCCAGTTGGCCCACACTCACATCCTCCTTTCCACAAATGCTCCCTTCATCCTGTCAGTAGGTCCCCCTTCTTCATGTACCCAACATAAGCACCTCCTTCCCAAATGCTGTTTCTCTCCTGTGCCTTTCGTACCAAAGGCGCTATAAGGGAGCTCTGTGCATTTCCTGCTTTGCTCAAGGACAAATCACTGCATCTTTCAAAACAAAGTCTTTTAGCAATGTGGGGTAGGATTCTGAAGAGGCCTCTATGACTTATCTGTGGAAATGCCACTATCCTCCCATCTGCTCAAATACCTCCCAGATCTTTGTGAGCCAGCTGTGCTTAAAATGAGACTTGTTCCCCTCCATCACGCACCAAATCTCTTACCTATGCCAATACCAACTTTCATTCACCATTTCCTCTTACAAGCATCACCGTGATTCTAGGCTTGCCCTCACTGTATGGGATATTCTCATGGCATCTGGAAGCAACAGCTGACAACAGTCAGGCTGGTGTCCCCATCTGCTTATTTATCTGATGGACACAAGCACAAGTTTTTGAAGCAGGCAGACTAACGCCATGGTGTATTAGACTTGGTCTTAACAGCAACAGTGGTGAACAGTACCCCTCTGCATTTTCGACGTGCAGACACAGCACTGCCCCTTACAGCCAGGCACAGTCACCAAGTCACCGACCTCATTTCAGACCCCGTGTGAGGCTGGGGTTCACTGATTTCCTCCATCCCCCGGAGAACCCTCCCTCTTTTTGCTCTTTCCCTTGCTGCAAGGCCAGGGACCACAGGTTGGACTTTCAGAGGTGCTTTAGCTTTAAATGCTTTTAAGAGCCTGACCCTGAGGTTCTCATTATATGTTTGCACCCCACCAGGAGAAGGCTCCTACACAACCGAGGGCACCGAGTTCCACTGCAAAATAAATGATTGCTACTAGACACATCAATTACAGCACTTATAAATGCCTTGGAATATACCAGAAACTGGTATATTCCAAGGCATTTAAAGCTATTGTGTCAATGCCATTTCTGTCATTACAGCCACCTAATAGCTCCAGACCACATTCATCAAACAACAAATTTTAGGATGTTGCCTTCAGATGAAAGAACAAGTTTCTTCAAGTAAGGTGTCACACAAAGCACAGATTCTTTTTCCCCCCTTAGGAAAAGGGAGTAGGCAAGGTGCAAAAGCAACCTTCAAGCTCGGAAGGAAACAAAGGCGCGGATTCCTCCTACAGCACCCAGAACACATCCTGGAAACTGTTACTGGCCAGACATTAGCCTTGAAACACTTGAAGAGAAAGGAAGGACATGTAATCTTCCTCAAAGTCCCCAGAATTCCCCCTCTTTAAAAAGGGGTTTTCTTCCATAAAAGAAGGTGAATTATTTGGTTTACAGAAAGACAAAAATAATATCACTGGTACATTAAAAATGCTAAAGATCAGATGTATTGGGACTGTTTACCTTCCAAGGACAGGCAATGCAGATCCATCTGCTGTAAACAGGTGAGCCCAAACCACTGACTTGTTATCTTTGTACTAAAGAAGATAATACTCCATGCGTTAACATTTATTTGAATGTAAGGATGTCTGCTGAACCCTGGGAATGAAGGATATTTCCAAGGCTAAGCACAGAGCAAGATACAAGGAGTGAGATTTTTGTAAGGTAAATGAAAAACCTGGAGTTAAAATAGCAGTAATGTTTTTGCAGGGTGATGAATCCTCATGCTTCTCACTTTAGGCCAATCTTTTACCAGGCAGGGATTAAGAAGAGACCTCAGAGCTGCCTGCAAGGAGTCCTCCCACCTCTTTCCTCTGAGGCTGCTGCTGCCACACCAAAAACCTCTCTGTGGCTAAAACAGATCTAGGCTGGAATGGGGAGATTTAGGGTGCAAGACCCTTAATGGGATGTTGTTCATGAAGTTAGTGAATGTGAAGAGCTTAGAGAAAAATCATCCTCCACTTGATCTGTTTATAGTTATCAGCATCAGTCGCAACAACAGACAAAGCCTTTCCTTAGAGGAGAGCTGAAGCAGCCCTCCACATGCACAGACTAAACCTGCTTAACCCCCTTCTTGTTTCCACATTGATGTTTACACACTCTTGGCTTTTGGGAAACAAAGGCAAAAGCTATCAGCTCTGAAACCCAGTGCTTCACAAAAAAAAAAAAAAAAAAAAAAAAAGTTGCTTTATTCTCATCCAGTAGGTTCCAGTCACCCCAGGGCACAAACCAGCCTTACTTCCCAGACACCACGCTCCTTGCAGAAGCTGCTACTCAGACACTAGCACCCCACTCATCACAGCCCACACCAGCCTTCAGATTCAAATTATAAAAGCAAAGCTGATTCAGGTGGCAGGCTCAGTTTAACATACTGTCTCCTCGTGCCCCAGCAATGACAGATACCAAAACCTTTCTAAAATGTGCTCCTGAAAACAAGCAAGGGCTTACTGAGAGGGCTTTAAACTAGGTAAGAAGGGGGACAGGGATGAAATAAGGCTTGTTAGAAGTGTGCTGGGGGAACAATGGCAAGACTGGGGGAGAACCTATTTCATAGGTTCCTAATCCATGCCCAACTGAAGTGCATCTACTCTAATGCACGCAGCATGGGTAACAAACAAGAGGAGCTGAAAGCCATTGTGCAGCAGGCTAGCTATGACTTGGTTGCCATCACGGAAACGTGTTGGGACCACTCTCATGACTGGAGTGCTGCAATGTCTGTCTATAGGCTCTTCAGAAGGGACAGGCAGCACAGAAGGGGTGGTGGAGTGGCTCTCTATATTAGAGAGTGTTTTGATGTCATCGAGCTTGAGGCTGGGAATGATAAGGTTGAGTCGCTATGGGTTAGGATCAGCGGAAAGGCCAACAAGGCAAGCATCCTGGTGGGGGTCTGTTATAGACCGCCAAACCAGGATGAGGAGACAGATGAGGAGTTCTACAGGCAGCTGGCAGAAGTTGCGAAATCGTCATCGCTTGTTCTCGTAGGGGACTGATGGGAGATGTGGTGATCGGGAGCTTTCTTGGGCAGAGTGACCACGAAATGGTAGAGTTCTCTATTCTTGGCGAAGTCAGGAAGGGGACCAGTAAAACCGCTGTCTTGGACTTCCGGAGGGCTGACTTTGAGCTGTTCAGGACACTGGTTGGCAGAGTCCCTTGGGAGGTGGTTCTGAAGGGCAGAGGAGTCCAGGAAGGTTGGGCACTCTTCAAGAAAGAAATCTTAATGGCACATGAGCGGTCTGTCCCTACGTGCCCAAACACGAGCCGGCAAGGAAGAAGACTGGCCTGGCTGAACAGAGAGTTGTTGCTTCAGCTTAAGAGAAAAAAGAGAGTTTATGACATTTGGAAAAGAGGGCGGGCCACTCAGGAGGACTATAAGGATGCTGCAAGGCTGTGCAGGGACAAAATTAGAAAGGCCAAAGCTCATCTGGAGTTCAATCTGGCTGCTGCTGTTAAAGATAACAAAAAAATGTTTTTATAAATACATCAGCACAAAAAGGACGACTAAGGAGAATCTCCATCCTTTACTGGATGCGGGGGGAAACTTAGTTACAAGAGATGAGGAAAAAGCTGAGGTGCTTAATGCCTTCTTTGTCTCAGTCTTTAACGGCAAAACCAGTTGTTCTCTGGATACCCAGTACCCTGAGCTGGTGGAAGGGGATGGGGAGCAGAATGTGGCCCTCATAATTCACGAGGAAACCGTTGGCGACCTGCTCCAGCACTACGCAAGTCGATGGGACTGGATGGGATCCACCCTGGGTACTGAGAGAACTGGCGGAAGAGGTGGCCAAGACGCTTTCCATCATTTATCAGCAGTCCTGGCTATCAGGGGAAGTCCCAGTTGACTGGCGGCTAGCAAACGTGATGCCCATCTACAAGAAGGGATGGAGGGTAGACCCGGGGAACTATAGGCCTGTTAGTTTGACCTCATGGAGCAGATTATCTTGAGTGTCATCACGCGGCACTTGCAGGGCAAGCAGGTGATCAGGCCCAGTCAGCATGGGTTTATGAAAGGCAAGTCCTGCTCTCCTTCTATGACAAAGTGACACGCTTAGTGGATGAGGGAAAGGCTGTGGATGTGGTCTACCTTGACTTCAGTAAGGCTTTTGACACCATTCCCCACAGCATTCTCCTCAAGAAACTGGCTGCTCTTGGCTTGGACTGGCATACGCTTCATTGGGTTAAGAGCTGGCTGGATGGCCGGGCCCAGAGAGTTGTGGTGAATGGAGTCAAATCCAGTTGGAGGCTGGTCACTAGTGGAGTCCCCCAGGGCTCAGTACTGGGGCCAGTCCTCTTTAACATCTTTATTGATGATCTGGATGAGGGGATTGAGTGCACCCTCAGTAAGTTTGCAGATGACACCAAGTTAGGTGCGTGTGTCGATCTGCTCGAGGGTCGGAAGGCTCTGCAGGAGGATCTGGATAGGCTGGACCGATGGGCCGAGGCCAACTGTATGAAGTTCAACAAGGCCAAGTGCCAAGTCCTCCACCTGGGGCACAACAACCCCAAGCAGCGCTCCAGGCTGGGAGATGAGTGGTTAGAAAGCTGCCTGGCAGAGAAGGACCTGGGAGTATTGGTTGATAGTTGGCTGAATATGAGCCAGCAGTGTGCTCAGGTGGCCAAGAAGGCCAACAGCATCCTGGCTTCTATTAGAAACAGCGTGGCCAGCAGGTCCAGGGAAGTGATTGTTTCCCTGTACTTGGCTCTGGTGAGGCCACACCTTGAGTATTGTGTTCAGTTTTGGGCCCCTCACTACAAGGACATCGAGGTGCTCGAGTGAGTCCAGAGAAGGGCAACAAAGCTGGTGAGGGGTCTGGAGAACAAGTCTTATGAGGAGCGGCTGAGGGAGCTGGGGTTGTTCAGCCTGGAGAAAAGGAGGCTCAGGGGTGACCTTATCGCACTCTACAGGTACCTTAAAGGAGTCTGTAGCGAGGTGGGGGTTGGTCTATTCTCCCATGTACCTGGTGACAGGACGAGGGGGAATGGGCCAAAGTTGTGCCAGGGGAGGTTTAGGTTGGATATTAGGAAGAACTTCTTTACTGAAAGAGTTGTTAGGCATTGGAATGGGCTGCCCAGGGAAGTGGTTGAGTGACCATCCTTGGAGGTCTTTAAAAGACGTTTAGATGTAGAGCTTAGTGGTATGGTTTAGTGGAGGACTTGTTAGTGTTAGGTCAGAGGCTGGACTAGATAATCTTGGAGGTCTCTTCCAACCTAGATGATTCTGTGATTCTGTGAAATGCCTCCAGAGCTCTTGTCCCAGGTTTTGGCTGCCCACCAAAGTGAGGAAGCTGTTCTCGAGCTGAATTGTCACTGTCCATTTTTCATCAAGAAGTAGAAGCAGAAGATGGACTCACAGCAAATCTTCCATGTTGCCCTCTACAAACCAGCTGACTCAAAAATTTTACCAACTGGATGCTCCCATTCCAGAAGAAGCTATTAAACTGGCTTTTAAATCAAAGTCAGTCTGAATATCTCAGGTCAACAGGCAGTGAGGAAGCATTTATAGCAGAGAAAACTCTCCCTCTGCTGCTTCCTCCTTCAAATTACATCTCTCTCACTCCTAATGGCATCCATAACATAAGGACCTGATATTCATGAAAATGGAAAATTACAATCAATGCCTTAATTGCACACCTAATTAAATAATTAACATCACTAAAATGCATAGGCATCTGAGCACAGACATGCTGGAGGTGGAAAAACCTGGAATTAAACTCTGAGCTGTAATTGCTTTTTTGTTCGAGAAACCTGGGAAGGCAAAGTTGCAGATGATTTGAAATATAGACCTCAGGTAAATGTAACAGCCTGCAGACTTGAACCATCTGGGGCACACACAAGCGATGTAAACCAGACAACATTTATATCGTAAATACAGATAAACACATAACAGGTTAAACTTGCAAGGATGGAAAGCTAGGTTAGACATCTGGAAAAGCTTTTAATCGTAAGCAAGAAGAGATTGTCTAGGGAAGCTACAAAATCTCCAGCCCAGAAGCTTTTAACAAGCAGGAGCACATGAACTTTTTGGGGATGCTTTGGAAGAAAATGGATGATCTAGTTAATCTCATGTACTGCCCAGGTCTGATGTTTATTGCTCCTTATTTATATCATTCCACAACTTGTCTCAGGTAGAAAATTACATGGTAATACATATACCAGCTAACAGGCACCTGTGTCCTAACTTTGCATGTCAACTTGGCAGGCTATTTAAAGACCCTGGTGTCTTTAAATTGGTGACCCAGATAATCTGTCACCTTTTGGGGACCACTGCACTAGCAATAAAAGGCAAAGGTGTGTTATTCCCCTGTACTGGGTCTGGCTGGGATGTTAACTTTCCCTGCAGCAGCCCATACAGTGCTGCGCTCTGCACTTGTAGCTAGAACAGCAGTGGTATCACACCAGTGGTGTGTCTGCTGCTGAGCAGTGCTGGCACAGCATCAGGACTCTCTCTAACCCTCCTAGGGGGTGGGCAAAAAAGTGAGAAAGAAACATCACCAGGGCAGCTGACCTAAACCAACCAAAGGGATATTCCATACCATATGATGTCACACTCAGCAATAAAAGGTGGAAAAAGGAAGAAGAGGGGAGGGGTGGGCTCTCTTTGCGAAAACGTCTGTCTTCCTCCCGAACACCAGCTACGTGCGTTGAGGCCCTGCTTCAAGGACATGGTCAAGCATCGCTTGTTTGTGGGAAGTAGAGAGTAATTTCTTTCCTCTGCACTTCCACATAGCCTTTACTTGTTTTGTTTTGTTTATTCCCTTTCCCCCTCCCTTTTCCCCTTTCCCTTTTTTCCCTTCAGTTAAATTGTTTAATTAATAATATTTCCTTAATAATTGTTTTTTTTTTTTCCTCTTTAATTAAATTATCCTTATCTCAACCCATGAGTTGTTCTTTCCTTTGCTTCTTCCCCTCCTCATCTGAGGAGGGGGAGTGAGAGAGCGGTTGTGGTGTTCAGCTGCCTAGCATGGTAAAACCACCACATCCCTGTAGATGGTCTGCGTGACAACCCAGCTGTCCATGGCACTACAGCTCAGTTCAAACACTGCAGACCATGTTTTCCTACCTGAACTTGACAGTGAGAAGAGGGAAATGGCCTCTGACAAAACCGCTTGTGCATTCTGCAAAAAATGTAGGTCCAACACATAAGGATTTGGCTACTGGAATTCAGATCCTTTCTCTGCAGCAAACATTGCAGCAAACATCTCCAGCACCAAATTCTGTTTCAGGATCCAGCCATCCTCTTTTCATCCAGCCTAAATCAGCACTGTCAGGACATGATACTCTGCTCATCTCCTATTGTATGCCCTCAGGACAAAGTAGTTGTGTATCCCTCAAATTGCTCAGGGCTGATTTTCCTGCTCTGGATAAAGGTTCCATTGTTAAAAAGGGCTGAAAAAAGCACTTTATTTTTTCTTCCCACATTATTTCAGGATCCAGATTTTTATTATTATTTTATTTTGCTATACGCAACTTTATCCTACAGGGTATCACTTTGTGTGAATTTAATTTATTCCTTCTCCGGTTGGAGGTAAACCCCTTTCTCGGTGAGAAGAGAGGGTGTTCTACTGCTCTCTGAGCAGGAAACTCTGTTTCCTTTGCATTGCTCAGTGCATGACCATATGCATTATTTATTGCATTGTAGCCATGCCCTACAATAAAAACCACTGTTATACACAGTGGGTTAAGGAGTGCTCGCTGCACTCATCACCATATTATTCAAGTAATTTAAACATTTGGTGTTTTCATAGCATTTCTGTAAAGTTTACAAGTCCCCATTGCAGTGAAGAATGAGGGCGCCCTGGCTTACAGATACTTTGGTTATTGCTGTGATGGCTCATTTCCAGCATCTTAAGTCAAATAACTAGAAATCAAGCAATGGGTCACAGGGAGAGGCAATGGGAAAACCCTCCTCCAAGGCCACCATTACATGGCTTGTCCAGCATCACATAACAAGTGTGGCAGAAGAATAATAGCTAGTAACAATGTGGAGAAATAACCAGCTACCTCTGCTGACATAGACTGCTTTCTCTACCTGCACTTTCTCCATCATTTGCTACAGATGTACCAACTTTCAGTAATCATGGAAAAAAGCTTTGCATTACACTACCTTTGCCTTAATGATTGCTGACTAAAATAATATTCCTTTCTCTGTAGGTAGGAATAATTTTGCACATTTATATTCCCTGCAGAAGACAGCAGTTGATTAATGAACCAAAAAGCTCCCTAAGTACTTGTTATGAACCACATATATGCCTCAGTCAGTCTCTAAGGACAGCGTGTGCACTGAACAAGAAAAAAGGACACTGTCACACTGAAGCCAGGGATAGAAGAATAGGGGCTTGCTTAATCGTATTAATGATTTCTAAATAAAACAATCATAATTATTAAAGCCAGGAATGAAAGAATGGGGGCTTGCTTAATTGCATTAAAATAGATGTTGCTGAGTGTCTTTGCTTACCACTGTGCAAATTAACCGAAACAAGGAGTCTCGGGGCCCCTCACAGAGGATGTTTCCTGACAAAAATGGGGAACCTGTCTCAAAAACCAGCTGAGACTGGCCTTGTGGTTTGGACAAGAGCCAAGGAGCAGCTGAGTCTGCACAAAGGCAGGGGGTCAACTAGTGGTGATGAAGAGGAGTTATCGGACTTCATCTCCACGACCCCCCGACGACCATCAACAGAAGGCACTGCGCAAGCACAGACAGGAGGAGTTTATGGAAATGACTTTTTGGAACTAATTTTAATATGAAGCGGGGATAGGTTATGAATATGTATATGCATATTGGTAAACTTCATGCTTATGTAACTTTCTACTGCATATAACAAAAGCAAGTAGCCATGTTAAGGCGCGCATGCCTTTGGGAGCTATCCTGCATGCGCCCGGCGCCGAAATAAACCACATGCCTATTTTATAACTCATTTGCTTTGAGTTGTAGAGTTCTTCCACGAATCATTTTGGCGAGCCAGCCAGGATCCTCTCTGCCTGCCCACAGGCGTGGCCGCGCCACGGATGTCCTAGCGTGCACTGGGCACAGTTCCCTGGAGGAACTCCACTCCTCAACCGCTCACTGCGGGGGCAGACAACAACCTGCTGGACCGTGGACAAACGGTATGTGTAACAGTACAGGAAGGGGCTATAAGTCATATGCATGGCTGGGGCAGCTGGTAAATCGTGCAGAGACGTCTGGCGTGCAGCACAGTCCCTGTAAGGGAGGAGGGTACCCTACAGGCTGACCGATAGAGTGGTCAAGGGGGATTTGCTGACTGATGGAACAGCCACTAGCAATCTTGGGAGCAGATCGAGCAAATCCGAGGTTACCGCTGCATCCCAGTTTTGGGAGCCAGGACGGACCTGCTAATGACTGTATAAGAAGCAGGAGAAGGGTAAGTGGGCCTCTCACAATTGTGACAAGGTTACCTGGGTAATATTTGAGGGATATTAATTGGAGTGTTACTAATTGTATGTCTTATTTGTAGATGTCTGGGTATCCCATGTTAAAAGCATTTGTGTAAGTGTATGTGTTTGAGACAAAGTATTGTTGTTGTGATATATGGAGTAATAATTTGTGTCAAGAAGATGGTTGATGTTAATAAAGAAGGGGGAGATGTGGGAGTGTGGCCATGGGGGTCAACAAGCCCCATGGTCGGTGATAACATCAGACTCCTAAGGAGGCCATCAGGAATGTAAAGAGTTTAGAGGGAACAAAGAAGGGTGATTCAGGAGACGCCTTGCCATCTCGGGTTGCTTCTTCTCCCGCCGTTAAGGCATGGAAGTTGCTGGGGGTTTGCTGGTTGAAACTGTTAAAATTTGTTGTTTGATGTTATATGAAAATCATATTATTAGTGTGCTTTCAAGGGCTAACGAAATGCAGGAAAAGACGGCCTCGCATGGCTTGGTGTCGATCATGTTTTGTTACTTTCAGGAACCTTGTGGAGGGCAGAGCATGCACAGAAGAAGAGGGAGCCGGTCAAAGCTGCCTCTGCGGTCTGGATGAGATCCAGGAACCCACAGGGTCTGCGCAGGAACAAAAGGTTGCTAGCGGTGATGGGGGGGAACCGTGAGCCTTCATCCCCACGACCCCCAAGGACCACCGCCAAGAGACACTGAGCAGGCGCCAAAAGGAGGAGTTTGTGAAAATACTAATTATAATACGAAGCAGGTATAGGTCATAAATATGTATAGGTGTACTCGGGTTTCTTATGAATATGTAAAAGCAGCGTTCTATATATTTTAGAAAGTTCAATGGTTGTGTGTGCGTGTTGGTAGAGTGTAGACTCCCCATGTTAGCGTTCGCGAAGACACATAACCACAAAGTGATTGTATGAAGGTGATTTTATTAGGCGCCAGAAGTTAGGGGCATGTCTGCTCAAATCTAACTTCGTTCTATTCATTTACACAACAAATATATATACTATTCAGAAACATACATTTGCATAATATACTCGTAATCATCAGTTGTCTTCATATTCATTGGATAAATGTATATTCCATCTTCTATAATCCCAGTCCCTTTATTAATCTGATTGGTCCCTTTACTCATCTCTATTTACCTTTTTCAGTTACTTAGATACCTTACTGATTACATTGGATTTCTATGGTACTACCTTAGTTTTCAAACTATTCCTTCACCTAGCAATAATCTCCCAGATACCCATAATATTTATCCTAACTCTCTTATTTAGATCAGATAAGCATTTATGGTATACGTTGCTAGCAGCAATACACCTGCTGCTACGTGAACATTTACCAACACCCGTGCACCCAGCGCTGTTTATTTGTCTTTTATAAATATTACTAAATTCAGATTGAGTCGTATCTTCATTTATAACATTGTGAAGTGAGTTCCAGGAGGAACACGTCCAGAGATGATACAAACAACTTTGCTTATTGTTTTAAGTGATATATTCTTGTGGTATGAATGAGAAGTGCAAGGGGCCTCTTTGTGTGATTGCGTGATTGTGTTGTGTGAGTGAGATGCAGCACCGCTGCAAAGCGAGTGCAGAGTTCCGATCCATGGTTCTGTGTTCTCTGCAAGGGGAATGGCCGGAGACGAACAAAACGCATGACAGACTGTTGTGGTTTAACCCGGCCAGAAGCTAAACATCACACAGCCATTTGCTCACTCTCTCCCCTCCCTCTCTGGGATGGGGGAGACAAACGGGAAACTGAAGCCTGAGAGTTGAGATAAAGACAGTTTATTAAGACAGGAAAATAATAATAATAATAATAATAGTGTGTACAAAACAAGTGATGCACAATGCAATTGCTTACTACCCGTTGATCAATGCCCAGCCTATCCCTGAGCAGCCGGCCCCCCACCCCGGCTAGCCACCCCTATATATTGTTTAGCATGACGTCAGATGGTATGGAATACCCCTTTGGCCACTTTGGGTCAGCTGTCCTGGGTCTGTCCCCTCCCAGCTCTTGCTGCACCCCCGGCCTGCCCGCTGGCAGGACAGAGCGAGAAGCTGAAAAGTCCTTGGCTTAGTGTAAGCATTGCTCTGCAACAATTAAAACATCAGCATGTTATCAGCACTCTTCTCATCCTAATCCAAAACATAGCACCCTACCAGCTACTAGGAGGAAAAATAACTCTGTCCTAACTGAAACCAGGACATATATCCACCCTTTTATTCCATACTATTTTTGTCATGCTCAGGTTACACTCTTTCCAATACATTCTAATTAATCACCATTTTCATCTGTGGTATATAGCAATCATGGCAGTGATGACACACAGTAATATATAATAATTAACATAATACAACACAACTCATGGGCTATTCTCACCCAGTATTAAATCTCCTTGAGGTACACACCGGACCTCCCCATTCTTTTACATCACCCACCAAGTGCATCCAGGTCCCTGAGCAAAAGCAATCTCACGAATGGGTTTGCCTTTTCCTGAGGCAGGAGTAGCCCAGACTGTCTAACCCAGCATGTTTCTTATGTGCACTAAAGGAGCTTTATCCCCTTCTACAGTACGTAGCAGGTTTGATTGGGCAGGTCCAGCTCGGTTGGCAGATCCCCTAGTATTGACTAACCAGGTGGCCTTTGCCAAATGTGTGTCCCAGTTTTTGAATGTCCCAGCACCCATTGCTTTCAGTGTAGTCTTTAACAGTCCATTGTATCGCTCAACTTTACCGGAGGCTGGTGCGTGATAGGGGATGTGATACACCCACTCAATACCATGTTCTTTGGCCCAAGTGTCTATAAGGTTGTTTCGGAAATGAGTCCCATTGTCTGATTCAATTCTTTCTGGGGTGCCATTTCGCCATAGGACTTGCTTTTCAAGGCCCAGGATAGTGTTCCGGGTGGTGGCATGGGGCACAGGATATGTTTCCAGCCATCCAGTGGTCGCTTCCACCATTGTAAGTACATGGCGCTTGCCGTTGCGGGTTTGAGGGAGTGTGATATAGTCAGTCTGCCAGGCCTCTCCATATTTATATTTCAGCCATCGTCCTCCATACCAAAGAGGCTTTAACCGTTTGGCTTGCTTGATTGCAGCACATGTTTCACAATCATGAATAACGTGTGCTTTAGTGTCCATGGTCAGGTCCACCCCTCAATCACGAGTCCATCTGTATGTTGCGTCTCTACCTTGATGGCCTGAGGTGTCATGGGCCCATCAGGCTATAAATAATTCACCCTTATGTTGCCAGTCCAGGTCCACCTGAGCCACTTCAATCTTAGCAGCCTGATCCACCTGCTGGTTGTTTTGATGTTCTTCAGTAGCCCGATTCTTGGGCACATGGACATCTGCGTGGCGAACTTTAACAACCAGATTCTCTACCTGGGCAGCAATATCTCGCCACAACGCAGCAGCCCAGATGGGTTTGCCCCTGCGCTGCCAGTTGTTCTGTTTCCATTGCTGTAACCACCCCCACAGGGCATTTGCTACCATCCATGAATCAGTGTAGAGGTAGAGAACTGGCCATTTTTCTCGTTCAGCAATATCTAAAGCCAGCTGGATGGCTTTCACTTCTGCAAACTGACTTGATTCACCTTCTCCCTCAGCAGCTTCTGCAACTCGTCGTGTAGGACTCCATACAACAGCTTTCCATCTCCGATGCTTTCCCACAATGCAACAGGACCCATCAGTGAACAGGGCATATCTCTTCTCATTTTCTGGTAGCTTGTTGTACAGTGGGGCTTCTTCAGCACGGACCACATCTTCCTCTGATGACATCCCAAAGTATTTGCCTTCTGGCCAGTCCATAATAGCTTCCAAGATTCCTGGGCGACTGGGGGTTTCCTATTCGAGCCCGCTGAGTAATCACTGTAACCTACTTGCTCCATGTAGCATCAGTTGCATGATGTGTAGAGGGGACTCTTCCTTTGAACATCCAGCCCAGTAGCGGCAGTCGGGGTGCCTGGAAGAGCTGTGCTTCAGTACTGACCACTTCCGAAGCAGATCAAACTCCTCCATATGCTGCCAATATCTCCTTTTCGGTTGGAGTGTAGCGGGCCTCAGATCCTCTGTATCCCCGACTCCAAAACCCTAGGGGTCGACGTCGAGTTTCCCCAGGTTCTTTCTGCCAGAGGCTCCAGGTGGGGCCATTCTCCCCGGCTGCGGTGTAGAGCACATTCTTTACATCTGGTCCTGTTTGGACTGGCCCAAGGGCTACTGCATGAACTATTTCCTGCTTAATTTGTTCAAAGGCTTGTCGTTGCTCAGGGCCCCATTCAAAATCATTCTTCTTACGGGTTACTTGGTAGAGCGGGTTTACAATCAGACTGTAATTTGGAATGTGCATTCTCCAAAACCCCACGACACCTAGGAAAGTTTGTGTTTCCTTTTTGCTAGTTGGTGGAGACATAGCTGTTATTTTGTTGATCACATCCCTTGGGATTTGACGACGTCCATCTTGCCATTTTATTCCTAAAAACTGGATCTCTCGTGCAGGCCCTTTAACTTTATTTTGTTTTATGGGAAAACCGGCCTTCAGAAGGATTTGGACTATTTTCTTCCCTTTCTCGAAAACTTCCTCTGCTGTGTGACCCCACACAATGATGTCATCGATGTACTGCAGGTGTTCAGGAGCTTCCCCCTGATCCAGCGCAGACTGAATCAGTCCATGGCAAATTGTAGGGCTGTGTTTCCACCCCCGGCAGCCGATTCCAGGTGTATTGGATACCCCTCCAAGTGAAGGAAAACTGTGGCCTGCACTCTGCTGCTAGAGGGATGGAGAAAAATGCATTAGTGATATCAATTGTGGCATACCACTCGGTTTCCTTTGCTTCCAGTTCATACTGGAGTTCTAGCATGTCCGGCACTGCAGCACTCAGTGGTGGTGTGACTTTGTTCAGGCCACGATAATCCACTGTTAGTCTCCACTCACCATTAGACTTTCGCACTGGCCATATGGGACTATTAAAAGGTGAATGAGTCTTGCTGATCACTCCTTGGCTCTCCAGTTGACGAATTAGCTCATGGATGGGAATCAGGGAGTCTTGGTTGGTGTGATATTGCCACCGGTGTACAGCTGTGGTAGCAATTGCCACTTGCTGTTCGACCCTCAGCAACCCCACAACAGAAGGGTCCTCTGAGAGACCGGGCAAGGTAGACAATTGCTTAATGTCATCTGTCTGTAAGGCAGCTATGCCAAAAGCCCAGCGGAACCCTTTTGGGTCCTTGAAAAGTCATCTCCTGAGATAGTCTATGCCAAGGATGCATGGAGCATCTGGGCCAGTCACAATACGGTGCTTTTGCCACTCATTCCCAGTTAGACTCACTTCAGCCTCCAATACAGTCAACTGCTGGGATCCCCCCGTCACCCCATAAATACTGATGGGTTCTGGCCCTTTATAACTTGATGGCATTAGAGTACATTGTGCACCGGTGTCTACTAAAGCCTTATACTTCTGTGCCTCTGACATGCCAGGCCATCGAATCCACACAGTCCAATAAACTCGATTGTCCCTTGGCTCCCCCTGGCTGGAGGCAGGGCCCCTCTAGTCCTCGTCAGAATCTTCATTCCTGTGTTTAAAGGACTGCCTGCTGGAAGTTGGAGCAGCAAACTTCAGAGAACCCCTTTTTCCCGATTGTTTTCTTTTGCAACTCACGTACCCGTGCCTCTAGGGTCGCGGTGGATTTTCCATCCCATTTTCTCATGTCCTCTCCATGGTCATGTAGGTAAAACCACAGGATGGCATGAGGTGTGTATCCACCATATCGTCTTCCTTGCACAGATGAGCGCTTACCCCTAATAGCAGAGACACTGGTTTGTAAAGGAGGGGAGGAAAATATACTCTCTCTTTAAGTTGCTGGACCTCTTCAGAAAGATTCTCCAAAGTATTCTCGTTTAGTTGGTGGACCCTGGTTCGTTCAGGTGGGGAGGAAAATAATCTCTCTTCATGGTGGTGGAACTTTTCAGAAAGTTTCTCCACAGCCGAGACGCAGGCCTGTAGGGAAGAGGAAAGACTTTCTTCGTACTGCCGGAGTTGTTTAGCCACTTCATCCACTGTGGGTTCCTCAGCCTCTTTCCAGGCCATTATTGCCAATGAGCTGGCATATGATGATGGTGCACTCCATACAAACTTCCGCCACATGGGTCGTGTACACTTGACTTCATCTGGATCTGTGGGTATTTGTCCATTGTCTGGGTCCTCATAAATCACCTCCCGTACGGCTAATTCCCTCAGGTACTGGATTCCCTTCTCCATAGTGGTCCACTTGCCTGGCAGACATACAAGTTCTTCCTTGAAGGGATACCTTTCCCTTACAGCTGACAGGAGACGCCTCCAGAGGCTGTGAGATCGTGCTCCATCTCCAATTGCTTTGTCAATGCCTGCATCTCTAGCAAGGGATCCCAGCCGCCTGGCTTCCCCACCCTCTAATTCCACACAATTGGCTCCGGTATCCCAGCACCAGAGCAGCCAGGTGACAAGCTGCTCACCTATGCAGTGACCAAAATCTTTTCGCACATCTCGTAGCTCACGTTGGTATAGGTTTCGGGTAGTTACTGTTGATTTTTCAACATCCTCATCTTCATCCTCCTGCATCCATGATGGCCCAGCCTCATCTTCTCTATACCTACACCTAGCAGAAGACTCTCTGCGTTCTAAACGACCTGAGTTTCTATACCTTTTTTTCACCTTGTCTACAGGGGCATCTTGCACTGCTACAGCTCGTTTCTCTGGCCCAGCCACAGGAGCTGAAGCGGCTGAAGCAGTTGGAACTGGAGCGGCTGCAGGGGCTGGAGCAGCTGCAGGGTCTTGAACAGCTGCGGGAACTGGAGAGGCTGTGGGGTCCATCGCAGGGGTTGGTGTGGCCATTGGGCCTGTCACAGAAATTGGAGTGGCCACAGGGTCTGTCACTAGGTTGGTAGTAGCATCAATTGCAGCTCGATACGCATAGGCCAGACCCTAGCACGCTACAGTGAGTTGTGTCACTTTGGAACTGCCAGAGTCATGACACCCTTTTTCCAAGCATTCTACCAGTTTTTTAGGATTTTGCAGTTGTTTGGGGTGAATTTCCAAAACACCGGAGGTGCCCACTGCTTTAGAAACTTGCCCGTATCCTCCCACACTCCCTGCCACTCACAACTATCCCGCCTCAGGACAGATCTCTGGATGACATTCCTAAGTAGTTGTTTAAACTTAAGCAAAACCTGAAGCGCATTCAGGAGACAAAACAACAAGAACATGCTGGTCTGAGTATCCCAAGGATATTCAACATCTTGGAGAACTATCGTAACTAGCCCGGAGGATAAGAGGGTGCTGAAGGAGAAAGGGAGAGTGAACAAGTAGGAAAAAATATCTTCCCCTGTTCCCTCCACAGATTGACTCCCTGAGGAAAAAAGGCAGTAGGTGTAATTGTTAATAGTTTCCGAGATATGGTTTCCAAAGTATAGAGTCGACGACAGTGCTGAGTACAAATACCAAGTTAGAGTCATGACCAGAAATTTCATTATGTCATAAGCTATTGTTACACCGCACAGTACCATAACTATCTTAAAGCAGGGCCTGGAAAGGATAAACAGCACGACAGGGATCACATACAGAAAGTAACGTGCTATAAAACTCAATTTGGAAAACAGGCACAGCAGACTTGAGATTAAAGCTATGAACATTGTGACTAGCAACTATTAAGCAACTCTAATATTTATACCAATTTTAGTTTAACACACTCTGGTCAGATCTGTCATTATCTCAACCCTTCGTGCCCCCACGTTGGGCGCCAAAAGGACTGTTGTGGTTTAACCCGGCCGGCAGCTAAATACCACACAGCCGTTCGCTCACCCTCCCCCCTCCCTCTCTGGGGGAGAGATGGGGGAGAGAAATGGGAAAGTAAAGCCTGTGAGTTGAGATAAAGACAGTTTATTAATATAGGAAAATAAAAATAATAATAATAATAGTGTGTACAAAACAAGTGATGCACAATGCAATTGCTCACCACCCGCTGATCAATGCCCAGCCCATCCCCGAGCAGCTGGCCCCCCACCCCGGCTAGCCACCCCTATATATTGTTGAGCATGACGTCAGATGGTATGGAATACCCCTTTGGCTAATTGGGGTCAGCTGTCCTGGGTCTGTCCCCTCCCAGCTCCTGCTGCGCCCCTAGCCTGCCCGCTGGCAGGACAGAGTGAGGAGCTGAAAAGTCTTTGGCTTTGTGTAAGCACTGCTCTGTAACAATTAAAATATCAGCATGTTATCAGCACTCTTGTCATCCTAATCCAAAACATAGCACCCTACCAGCTACTAGGAAGAAAATTAACTCTGTCCTAACTGAAACCAGGACACAGACTGAAAGGAAGTGCTGTTTTATCCAAGTGTTGATTGGTGGTGCCCAATATTTGGGCCCGGCGGTGTATCTTGTGATCCTATTTTTGCTCTTAAATGTTTTGAGTGTCAAGGAGGAAGGTGGGAGCGTTATCTAAGTAACAGTTTAGAAGTTTTGGTATATTTGCTGTGGTGTTTGGTCAGTTTCCCAAGTAT
>MU012849.1:0-17172 GCA_011074415.1 Stictonetta naevosa | reverse complement strand
TCGGGCTTGAGTCCTGAGAATTTGGTAAGAAGGGGGAGAGTTAATTTATTTAGGCCTTAATACTGTGGGAATAAAAACGTTTTTTTTTGCAGAGTTACATTTTTTAAAGGTAAAGAATGTGGTATTGAGATATGCTTGCAGTGATAAGAAAACTTAGCAGGCGACCTTGTAAAGTGCAGACAACCAGACTCCTTACAACAATTAGGTGAAAATCACAGTGTCAAGTCAAGTCAGATAAGAGAAGAAACAATACCACTTCAAACAGTAAAAAAGTCAAAAGAAATTTGAAATTTAACAGGCCAGCAGCTGAGGGCCATGTATTGTCTGAAGCATCGGATAGGTTGTGAACCTGGATTACCCAGTCAACGGGGAAACAGGGGAGGGCCCCGTCCTGGAGAAATACAGTATATAAACCATACTGTGTGACTAGTAGGCATGCTCCTGCTTGTGGGATGCCTGCCATTGCAATCGTGAATAAAAATGCTACTTCACTGAGCTCCTCGCCTGAGCCTAAGTTATTGGCTACAGAGTGTTTCTCACAATACGTTTTTAAATCCGCATATTGATGGATATGTAGGAGCGATTCCTATTTTGTGGGGGCTTACTAACAAAGTGCATGAGAAAAATTGGCATTCGGCTTGAAATTTGGTCCTGGTGAAATGTAAATTTCGTGAAAAAGGTGGTATTGTTTGTCTGGAAGACAGAAGGCTGAGTGCTTCAGGTGTTTTCCAGAAGCCCTGTGGATTTATGATTGGAACGGGTCTCATTAAGAATCTGAAATAGTAAAGTTTGTATGTGGAAGGAAGAGTTTAATCCCAGGGAACTGGGACGTTTGGGAAGAAGATTAGGAAAAGATAGTAAAAACCTGCAATAAAAAGGTTTATGTGGAAATTGAAACAAGGGACAGTATCTAATAAGGAACAGTAATAAATAAATAAATAAATGGGAATGGGAAATCAAGGAGATGAATAATATCCAAAACAAAGACGTTTTAAAGACAGCCTCCTTGGCTGCATATTGGCACATTGGAAGGATATCGTTAGAACTGGGAGCACAGAAAGCAAGAGGACTTCCATTAAGTATTGCAATCAATGGTGGCCACTGGCTAAATGGCCACTTTTTGGATCAATCGACTATAACACTATCTTGCAATCAATGTTTTTGAGGAGAGAAGGGAAATGGGATGAAATGTTTTATACTGATATGTTGTTTCAGCATCTTGGAGGGAAAAGGTATGGAATTAAGTTGGCCCCTGACTGAGCCTTTGGTGCTGGTATTAGAAAAGTACAGGCTGGAGAAAGATAAAGGAAGTGCTAATAGGGTTGTTGAAAGTGTTAAAGGTGTGGCATGTCGTATTTGACAGAGCTGTTTGAAGTTGAATGAGCAGGGAAAGAGGATGTAGGGATGTTAATAGTTCTGTCTCAACCCGAGGCTGAGATCTCAAAATCATGGGTGCACACAGGGCAATTTGGAAGGAGAGAGGACTTTTATCTTCCTCAATTAAACATGCAGAAGAGGCTGATAGCTGTTATTAGGGAAGAAGGAAAAAGGAGGCCCAGACAGGAACAGCCCCGGCTAGGCAAGGATCAATGTGCCCTATGTAAGAAATCTGGGCATTGGAAAAATGAATGCCCGGAACAGAAAAGAAATGGAAAAGGGAACTGGGGAAGGGAGGTGGTGTTTGTGCGTGCAAAAGATGACTGGGGAAGACTGGGGAAATCTACACCAGCAGATCCACTGGTTATAAAAATAAGGGAGGGAAGGAAGGTGGAACTTATGGTAGATACAGGGTCAACTTATTCGGTTTTAAATAAAGCATTAGTACCCGTAGGAAATGATTATGTCATAGTAAAAGGAGCAACTGGCCAATCATAAATGGCATACTTTTGTAAACCTTTAAAGTACAAACTTGGGAAACAGTGGGGCATTCATAAATTTTTATATATGCCCAAATCTCCGGAATCACTCCTGGAAAGGGACCTATTGGAAAAATTACAAGTGACCATATCATTTTAAAATGGGGAGTTTGATCTGGAGGTAGATGACCAGAGGTATGTGGAGGTACTAAGCCTAATGATATCAATAAACCCTAAAACGAAGGAAGAGGCTAATGAAGATATCTTGACTAACATGCTTAACAGCAGAGCTAACCTGGTTTATTGTTTTAGATCTGAAGGATGCCTTCTTTTGCCTCCCTCTCCATGAAGCCAGCCAGAAAATCTTTGCATTTGTGTGGGAAAGCCCTAAGAGTGGGTGTAAAACACAGCTCACATGGACAAGGTTGCCTCAGGGCTTTAAGAACTCACCCACCTTGTTCGGAGAACAACTTGCAAAGGACTTGGAGACCTGGGAAGCCCCACCAGGAGAAGGAAGGCTGTTGCAGTACGTAGATGACCTCCTAATAGCCACCCAGACAGAAGAAGCATGTGTGACCTGGACGGTAAGCCTCCTAAACTTTCTGGGACTCAGGGGTACAGGGTATTGAAGAAGAAGGCTCAGGTGGTAAAGCAGAAGGCGATCTACCTGGGTTATGAGGTTAGTGCTAGACAACGGACCTTGGGGCAAGATCGTAAAGAAGCGATATGTCAAACCCTGAAACCTGAGACAATAAAAGAACTGCGAAGCTTTTGGGGAATGACAGGGTGGTGCAGATTGTGGATCTATAATTATGGATTGCTTGTAAAACCGCTGCATGCACTCATTGCAAATGGGAACAGGAACCTCCAATGGACAAAGGAGGCCACGCGAGCCTTTGACCAACTAAAGAAGGCTCTCATGTCAGCTCCAGCTCTGGGACTTCCAGATGTGAATAAACCATTCTTCCTCTTCTCCTGTGAGAAACAGGGGATTGCCCTGGGAATACTAGCACAGGACCTGGGCCCATATCGAAGGGCAGTTGCTTATTTTTCTAAGCAGCTGGATGCTGCCGCCAAGGGATGGCCGGGATGCCTCAGAGCCATTGCAGCAGTGGCGCTAAATATCCAGGAAGCATGCAAGTTTACCTTGGGCCGGAAAATAACTGTGCTAGTGTCTCACACAGTGTCTGCAGTGCTGGAAGTGAAAGGCGGTCACTGGCTTTCCCCACAAAGGTTCCTGAAATACCATGCTATCATGGTAGATGATGTAGAAATAGTGGTAACTAACATTGTCAACCCAGCTTCTTTCCTCAGCGGAAACCAAAGGGGAGCCAATACACCACAACTGCCTAGAGACCATTGACCTACTCCAGCCATATGTGGAAATCTGGTTCGCTGATGCGAGCAGCTACGTCATCAGCGGAAAATGACATGCTGGGTATGCAGTTACCACTTGCAAATACGTAACAGAATCTGGACATTTGCCAACAGATACCTCTGCACAAAAGGCCGAGATAATTGCTCTGACCCGTGCCTTAGAAAAAGCAAAAGGAAAGAAAATAAACATCTATATGGACTCAAGATATGCATTTGGGGTTGTACATGCACATGGAGCCATCTGGAAAGAAAGGACTGTTGAACTCGCAAGGGAAAAACATCAAACATGCAAAAGAAATAATATGATTATTGGAAGTGGTTCAGCTGCCTGAAAAGGTAGCAATCATGCACATTAAGGCACACCAGAAGGTGAGCTCAGAATTGGAGGAAGGAAACGATCTCGCGGACAGAGGCAAAAGAAGCAGCAAAAGGTGACGTGGCAACTGAGGGAGCCCTGATTACAGACAGGCAGATTCCCCTTGAAGATAAGCCAGTATGTAAGAAAAAGGACAGAAAATGAATCGAAAGTCAAAAGGGAGAGTATAACCAAGAGGGATGGGCTATTACCGAAGAAAGGAAAGGGAAATTAGTCATCCCTTCTAATTTGCGATGGTCACTAGTAAGAGAAGAACACTGGAAAACTCATTGGGGAATAAATTCCCTATATAACTATCTGATTGGGGAAATTACGGCTAGGAATTTGTATGCTACTCTCACACAAGTAACCCGACAATGTGACCTCTGCCTCCAGACCAACCCCAAAAATACCTCCAAACTGAAATTGGGCCAAATTGGGAAAGGCCATGGGCCTGGACAACAATGACAGATTGACTTTTCTGAACTTCCGAGAAAAGGGGGGTATCGATATTTGTTGGTATTAATGGATAGCTTTTCAGATTGGCCAGAGGTGGTACCAATAGAACTGCCAAAGCCAGAGAAGAAACCAAGGTATTGCTACAAGAAATAATACCACACTTTGGAGTTCCAGCCACCATGTCCTCAGACCGGGGACCACACTTTATTTCAAAAATAGTGCAGCAAATTAGTCGGCATTTGGGCATAGATTGGGAACTCTACACTCCATACTACCCTCAATTGAGTGGCCAAGTGGAGAAAATGAACCATTTGATCAAACAACAAATTGTAAGGTTAGGGTGTGCTGGGTCTGTCTGGGATGGAGTCACCTTTCCCTGCAGCAACCCACACAGTGCTGTGCTCTGCACTCGTAGCTGGAACAGCACTGGTATCACTCCACTGTTGTGTTTATTGCTGCAAAATACTGGCACAGCATCAGGACTCCCTCCGAGTCCCCAAGAGACAGCAGGTAGGGGTTGGGCAAGTGATGGGGAGGGGACATCACCGGGGCAGCTGACTTAAACCGACCAAAGGGATATTCCATAACACCTGATGACACACTCAGAAATAAAAAGGGGGTCTCTTGTGGGGGAGGGGGGTTTCATTCTGAACAACGCTAAGCATTTTGAGGCCCTGCTTCCCAGGATGTGGCCGAACATCACTCGTTGATGGGAAGTGGAGAATAACTTTTTTTTTCCCTTTCTCTCTGTGCTTCCGCATGGCCTTGTTTTTTGTTTTTGTTTTTGGTTTTTCTTCCCCATTCCCTTTCCCTTTAATTAAATCATTCTCATCTCAAACCTCGAGCTCTTTGTGTTGTCTTTTCTCCCCCTTCCTCTTTGAGGAGGGGAGGAGTGAGAGAGCGATTGTGGTGGAGCTCGGCTGCCCACTCGAGTAAAACCACCACAGTCCTTTTTGACACCCAACGTGGGGCTCGTGGATTGAGATAACAGTAGAGTTGATTAAAGTATTTACAACTAACATACTTGCTAGTCACAATGTTCGGTTTGCTGTTAATATTTTTCTGTGTGGCTATGTTCTATGTAATCCGTTCTCTCTTCTCTTTTCTCCTCTATATCCGATCAGAGAATGTGTTAAAATCTGTGTTTGGTTTCTTTATCATGCTGTGCTGTAACATGCTGGTCTCCAGTTTTGTCTGGTACTCAGGCCCTGCATTGTTATCATTCTGGTTTCCTGGAGATAATCTTTTTGGAAATAGTAAGAATTACACCGCCTTCTTTTTCTCCCCTAGAAGTCAATTTGTGAATAATATCGGGAGTGGTGCCTTCTTCTTCTCTCCCTGTGGGCTAATTGCAGTAGCCTTCGAGTATTTTGAATACCCTTGGTCGGATGTCATCCTCCTATTACTAGTTCCAGTGTTTTTCTTCCTCCCTAAGGTCAAACAATTTATTAAGAATATCATCCGAGAACCTGCCCCAAGACAAAGTGTGAGAAAAAGCTCAGTTTTCTTCAGACAGGATCTTCTGTGAAGCTATTTTATTAGTGATTGCAATGACGGGCGTCCTGTCAATCAGGAGCGCATTTTAGTAAACAAATCATAACCTTTTATTCCCTATTACCCGACGCCTGATCACCTCCCCTGTTTCTTCATTGGCTGAGTACTATAGGTTCACAAAGCTATTCAACGCTCCTCTATACCATATATGTACAATTTTTCTTTTTTTCAACTCTTTAATTTCTCCTTTCTTATGTTTTGAGAACTTGTGATCTTTGTTTTACTGTTCTCATGCTGCTCATCCTGTTTTTCTCAATCTTCTACCTTATTTTGGAACAGTGAGGCCTTCTTCTGACCACTTATCTACTTAACATTTCTCCTTATTATGACTACACAACTACCTTAGAATACAGAAAATTAGTTCTCTACTGCAAAAACACAACTTTGTTTCTCACAGTTCCTCCCACTTCTTTTCTTACTCCTATTGCTGTTTTTGCACCTCTTCACATACCGCACTCTTGAGTTTTTCCAACATTAAGGTGCAATATTCTTCTTCGGATGTCACGGGGGATGATAGATATACAATGCCATTATTATTACAATACCAACAAATAGTTGTTTCCGCCAATACTATTCAGGTGATCAGCAAGACTCACTCACCCTTTAATAGTCCCATATGGCTAGTGCGAAAGTCTAATGGTGAGTGGAGGCTAACGGTGGACTATCGCAGCCTGAATGAAGTCATGCCACCACTGAGTGCTGCACTGCCAGACATGGTAGAACTCCAGTATGAGCTAGAGTCAAAGGCAGCTAAGTGGTATGCCACAATTGATATCGCTAATGCATTTTTCTCCATCCCTCTGGCAGCAGAGTGCAGGCCACAGTTTGCTTTCACTTGGAAGGGCATCCAATACACCTGGAATCGACTGCCCCAGGGGTGGAAACACAGCCCTACCATTTGCCATGGACTGATCCAGACTGCACTGGAACAGGGGAATGCTCCTGAACACCTGAAGTACATCGATGACATCCTTGTGTGGGGTAACACAGCAGAAGTTGTTTTTGAGAAAGGGAAGAAAATAACTGAAATTCTCCTGAAAGCTGGCTTTGCTATTAAACAGGATAAGGTCAAGGGACCCGCACAGGAAATCCAGTTCTTGGGGGTAAAATGGCAGAATGAACTTTGCCACGTTCCAAAGGATGTGATCAACAAAATAGCAGTTATGTCTCCGCCAACTAGCAAAAAAGAAACACAAGCTTTCCTAGGCCTTGTGGGGTTTTGGAGAATGCATTTTCCAGGCTATAGTCAGCTTGTGAGTCCTCTATATCGAGTGACTCGAAAGAGAAACTATTTTGAGTGGGGCCCTGAGCAACAACAGGCCTTTGAACAAATCAAACAAGAAATAGCTCATGCAGTGGCCCTTGGGTCTGTCCGTACCGGACCAGCTGTGCAAAACATACTTTACACTGCAGTTGGGTGCAAGGCCTCACCTGGAGCCTCTGGCAGAAGACCCCAGGTCGACCTCTGGGGTTCTGGAGCCGGGGCTATTGGGGATCAGAAGCCAAATACACCCCAACTGAAAAAAAGATACTAACAGCATATGAGGGTGTTCGAGCTGCTTCAGAAGTTGTGGGTATAGAAGCATAGCCCCTCTTGGCACCTGTGATGGTTTTACTCGAGTGGGCAGCCAAGCTCCACCACAATCGCTCTCTCACTCCTCCCCTCCTCAAAGAGGAAGGGGGAGAAAAAGACAACACAAAGAGCTTGAGGTTTGAGATGAGAATGATTTAATTAAAGGGAAAGGGGAATGGGGAGAAAAAGAAACAAAAGAAACAGAAGAAACAACAAGGCCGCGTGGAAGCACAGAGAGAAAGGACAACAAGTTATTCTCTACTTCCCATCAACGAGCGATGTTCGGCCACGTCCTGGGAAGCAGGGCCTCAAAATGCATACCAGTTGTTCAGGAGAGCCCCTCCCCCACGAGAGTCCCCTTTTATTGCTGAGTGTGACATCAGGTGTTATGGAATATCCCTTTGGTCGGTTTAGGTCAGCTGCCCCGGTGATATCCCCTCCCCATCAATTGCCCACCTGCTGGCTTTTGGGGGCTTGGAGGGAGTTCTGAGGCTGTGCCAGCACTATGCAGCAATAGACAAAACACTGGAGTGATACCAGTGCTGTTCCAGCTACGAGTGCAGAGCACAGCACTGTGTGGGCTGCTGCAGGGAAAGGTGACTCTATCCCAGACAGACCCAACACAGTACCACGGCTACCTGTGTTACATTGGATGTTCAAAGGGAAAATCCCCACTACACATCATGCAACCGACGCTACATGGAGTAAGTGGGTAGCGTTAATTACACAGCATGCTCGAATGGGAAAACCCAGCTGCCCAGGAATCCTGGAAGAGATCATGGACTGGCCGGAGGGCAGGGATTTCGGAGTACCAGTAGAAGAGGTAACCCGTGCTGAAGAGGCACCACCATATAATGAGTTGCCAGAAGACAGAAAGCAGTATGTGTTGTTCACTGACGGATCCTGTTGTGTGGTAGGGGGCCATCGGAAATGGAAAGCTGCTATGTGGAGTCCCACACGACAAGTTGTGGAGGCCATGGAAGGGGAAGGTGAGTTGAGTCAGTATGCAGAAGTGAAAGCCATACAACTGGCTGAAAGAGAAAAATGGCCAGTACTGTATCTTTACACTGATTCATGGATGGTGGCAAATGCTCTGTGGGGGTGGCTGCAGCAATGGAAACAGAACAACTGGCAGTGCAGAGGTAAACCTCTCTGGGCTGCTACCCTGTGGCAAGATATTGTTGCCTGGGTAGAAAACCTGGCTTTAAAGGTACGTTATGTAGATGCCCACATGCCTAAGAATTGTGCCACCAAAGATCATCAGAACAACACAAAGGTGGATCGAGCTTCAAAAACTGAAGTAGCTCAGGTGGACCTGGACTGGGGACATAAGGGTGAGCTGTTTGTAGCTCAATGGGCCCATGAAACATCAGGACATCTGGGGAGGGATGCCACATACAGATGGGCTCGTGATCGAGGGGTGGACCTGACCATTGAGGCCATCACACAGGTTACCCATGAGTGTGAAACCTGTGCTGCAATCAAACGAGCCATGAGGGTAAAGTCTCCCTGGAATAGGGGGGAGATGGCTTGGATTTCGATACGGTGAGGCCTGGCAGATTGCCTGCATCGGACCACATCCCACAAACCCACCAAGGCAAACGTTACATACCATGGTAGAAACAACAACTGGGTGGCTGGAAACATATCCAGTAAACCATGCCACCGCCCGAAACACTATCTTGGGCCTGGAAAGACAAGTGCTGTGGTGACATGGTACACCAGACAATGGGAGTCACTTCTGAAACAATTTGGTCACCTCCTGGGCCAAGGGATATGGCATTGAGAGGGTATATCACATCCCTTATCACCCAGAAGCATCTGGGAAGGTTGAGAGGTACAATGGGCTGTTAAAGACTATGTTACGAGCATTGGGTGCTGGGACATGGAAACATTGGGACATAAATCTACCAGAGGCCACTTGGATAGTTAACAACAGGGGGTCTGAGAGCCGTCCTGGTCCTGCTGAAACAAAACCCCTACATACTGTGGGAGGAGCTAAAGTCCCTGTAGTGCATGTAGGCAAGTGGATGGGGAAGGCGGTGTGGGTTGCTCCTGCCATGGGAAAAGGCAAACCTACTCGTGGGATTGTCTTCGCCCAAGGACCAGGGTATACCTGATGGGTAATGCAGAAGGATGGTGATATCAGGTGTGTGCCTCAAGGAGATTTAACCCTGGGAGAAAAATAATCTGTAATCCAGGTTAAGTGTTGTAGGAGGACACTGCAGAACCAATGACAAGTCAACTTCGCAAGGAACCGGGCAACTGCAGCAGTGACTTGAGCTAAGCTGGTGCTGGCATCCAGAAAACAAACTCTGCCTGCCCTGAGTGACCACTTTGACAGATGAAGCTGAAACCATCAACAGTTTTTATGAACATTTTTGGGGAAAGGCCTATGGAATGAAAAGAAGTACAGACCTATAAATATTTTAATGGACAAGGAACAATGGTGATGAGAATATCTATATACCAAACTATGTGGGACCTAAGCATGACAGAAATGTTATGGAATAAGGGGTGGAGGTTGTGCTGGGTCTGTCTGGGATGGAGTCACCTTTCCCTGCAGCAGCCCACACAGTGCTGTGCTCTGCACTCGTAGCTAGAAGACCACTGGTATCACTGGCACAACATCAGGACT
This sequence comes from Stictonetta naevosa, assembly GCA_011074415.1. NCBI lineage: Eukaryota > Metazoa > Chordata > Aves > Anseriformes > Anatidae > Stictonetta > Stictonetta naevosa. The sequence continues at coordinate 7,360 of MU012849.1, read as the reverse complement.
CCCTCCGAGCCCCCAAGAGCCAGCAGGCTGGGGGTGGGCAATTGATGGGGAGGGGATATCACCGGGGCAGCTGACCTAAACCAACCAAAGGGATATTCCATACCACATGATGTCACGCTCAGCAAAAAAAAGGGGTCTCTCGTGGGGGAGGGGGCTGTCATTCCAAACAACGCTAAGTGTTTTGAGGCCCTGCTTCCCAGGATGTGGCCGAACATCGCTCGTTGATGGGAAGTAGAGAATAACTTTTATTTTTTCCCTTTCTCTCTGTGCTTCCACGCGGCCTTATTTTTTGTTTGTTTGTTTGTTTGTTTTTCCCTATTCCCTTTCCCTTTAATTAAATCATTCTCATCTCAAACCTCACACTCTTTGTGTCGTATTTTCTCCCCCTTCCTCTTTGAGGAGGGGGAGTGAGAGAGCGGTTGCGGTGGAGCTCGGCCACCTACCCAAGTAAAACCACCACATAGGGCAAGAAGCTAACTTGCCCAGGCCCCAAGCTCTCCCCCTAGCATTGCTGCGGATTTGGCCTAAGCCCTGAACTGCAGAAAAATTAAGTCCTTTTGAAATGCTTTATGGGAAAGCATATGGGGTCCAGAAGGGAATGTCTATCCAGGTGTGGGAAGAGACGCTGACTACCGGTATGGTAGCTTTGAGCAAGCAACTTATTGAAATAGAAAAACATGTGGCTGGAACTCAGAGTAGAGAGCTGGATGGACCGGTGCATGACACACAGCCTGGAGATTATGTATAAGTCAAGTCTCTTGCAGAGAAAACTTTGAAACCACAGTGGGAAGGACCATACCAGGTGCTCCTTGCTACCTTCACCGCAATTAAGATCATTAGGGAAGGAAGTGAAGGCCTTTTCCCAGTTGAAGTCTGAAAGGCTGTTTGGGATAATGCCAATGATTTTGAGAGGAAGTTCCAATCTTGGTGGACTCTAGTAAATTTTACCAATGATCCCATTGTTAACAAGGCTACTACATTTGTGCTTACTATACGTAATGCCACAGTTTGTTATCCACCCCATCATTGCACTAGGAAAAAACCATGAGGAGACAGTGCTCTATCCTTCGGAGCATAGAACATGGGCACGGATGGGGAGTGGGAAATGGCAGACTGTAAATCTGGAATCATGTGTTACTTGGGAACAACAAGGATTTATTTGTGAAAGCAACACAGCTGACGCTCAGGGCATATGTCTTGACACTGAGCAAGGTGTTTGCCACTTTGAAATTCATCCAAATACTAGTCAAAAGACTGTGCTTGTATATATTGGTCAAGGGTGTGTGTGTTTAAGAACTGCTTGTGCTTTTGTAGCAGTAGATAAGGAGAATGTAACTCTCCCTAGCAAAAATCATTCTGACTTTTGTATTTGTATTGTCTGTAATTATACTAATCTGGAACTGGAGAATGTTATAACGGATAGCCATGCTAACTTCTTTGTCTCACGTTCACAATATGGCACTAAGTGATCAGTACCAAGTTGGGAATCTTTGCCGCGAGTAAAAGAATTTACTAATCTTCTAGAAAAGGGAGGACTGAAGCCAGGGATAGAAGAATGGGGGCTTGCTTAATCATATTAATGATTTCTAAATAAAACAATCATAATTATTAAAGCCAGGAATGGAAGAATGGGGGCTTGCTTAATTGCATTAAAATAGATGTTGCTGAGTGTCTTTGCTTACTACTGTGCAAATTAACCGAAACAAGGAGTCTCGGGGCCCCTCACAGAGAATGTTTCCTGACAAAAATGGGGAACCTGTCTCAAAAACCAGCTGAGACTGGCCTTGTGGTTTGGACAAGAGCCAAGGAGCAGCTGAGTCTACAAAGGCAGGGAGTCAACTAGTGGTGATGAAGAGGAGTTATCGGACTTCATCTCCACGACCCCCTGATGACCATCAAAACCTGCAAGCGCAGACAGGAGGAGTTTATGGAAATGACTTTTTGGAACTAATTTTAATATGAAGCGGGGATAGGTTATGAATATGTATATGCATATTGGGAAACTTCATGCTTATGTAACTTTTTACTGCATATAACCAAGGAAGGTTTTGCCAAGAGATAAAACATAATTATAAACATCTTGTTTACCACCAATATGCATACTTGGATTTGGCTCGGGATTCATAAGGTTTTCCATACATAATCTCAAAAGGGCTTACGGACATTCCACTTCTGGGTTTTATTCTGATTCGTAATAAAGCTATCGGCAAGGCCTGTGGCCACTGTATCTTAGCTTCCTGACAGATCTTGCTTATTTGCCCTTTTAAGGTCTGATTCATTCGCTCTACTTGACCACTGGACTGGGGTCTCCACGGAGTATGTAAATTCCAGGAGATTCCCAATAATCTACTAACATCTTTAACCACAGTTGCAATGAAATGTGGTCCCCTGTCTGAAGAGATACCTAATGGTACACCAAACCTAGGGATAATCTCCCGTAGCAACCACTTCACTGTTTCCCTTGCTTGATTGGTGTGACAGGGAAGGGCCTCCGGCCATCCAGAAAAGGTATCTACCCCCACTAATAGACACTTATATCCCCTTGTTCTTGGTAATTCTATAAAATCAATTTGCCAGTAATCACCTGGTTCCATGCCTGTTCGAATTCGTCCCATTTCAGCATGTTTCCTTGCCACTGGGTTATTCTTTAAGCAAATTTCACACTTGGACATCACTGCCTTTGCCATTGTTAACATATGTACTGAGACAATACTATGTTTTAAATAAGTTACCATTGCTTCTGCACCCCAGTGACATTCGTTGTGTTTTGTTTGTAATATTTCTCGCATTACCAAGGAGGGTATCACCACCTGTCCGGTAGCAGTCACATACCATCCGTCAGAATTCTTTTGAGCCTTCATCAGTTTTGCCAGCTTCTCATCCTCCTGGGAGTACCTTGGGAACTTTAGGAAGTTAAAACGAGAGAGACCTACCTTCAACGGAATCAAGGCCATCAGCTTCCATACCTCTCGTGCAACTCGTCGAGCTGTCTGGTCTGCCAGCCTATTTCCTTCTGCAATTTCTGATGTTCCTCCTTGATGGGCCTTACAGTGCATTATGGCCACTTGTCGGGGTTTTTGCACAGCCATTATTAATTTCATTATTTCCTCTTGATGCTTTATGTTAGCTCCTTGCGAAGACAGCAGTCCTCTCTCCTTCCATAATGCTCCATGCACATGAACTACTCCAAAGGCATATTTTGAGTCTGTCCATATATTCACTTCCTTTCCTTCACTCAGCTCTAGTGCTCGCGTAAGGGCTATTATTTCTGCCCGCTGTGATGAGGTCCCGGGGGTTAGAGAATTTGCTTCGATTATGGTTCTCGAAGTCGTTACTGCGTATCCTGCATATCGGGTCCCATTTTCCACAAAACTACTACCATCAGTAAAAAGTTCCCAATCATACCTTTCTAGGGGTGTGTCCTTCAAGTCCGCCCTGCTTGCATATGTATATTCGATGACTTCCATACAATTATGGTTCAGACTCCCTTCTTCCGGCGATGTTCCTAGAAAAACTGCTGGGTTCAACAGATTAGTTGTGTTTAGGGTCACGTCATCCTGTTCAGTTAGTATAGCCTGGTACTTCATCATTCGGCTAGGTGATAACCAATGACCCCCCTTTTGTTCCAAAACTGTAGTTACCATATGTGGCACAAATACTTCAATGCGTTTCCCCAAGGTGAGTTTTCTAGCTTCTTGTATTAGGAGGACTGTGGCTGCTACCGCCCTTAAACACGAAGGCCACCCTGCACTTACTGCATCTAACTGTTTGGAGAAATATCCCACTGGTCGTTTCCAGCTCCCTAACCGTTGAGTTAACACTCCCAAAGCTAATCGTTGCCTTTCATGGACAAATAATTGGAAATCTTTTGACAGGTCAGGCAAACCTAAAGCGGGTGCCTTTGTGAGGGCCTCTTTCATCTTCCTGAAAGCCTCCTTTTGTTCCTTACCCCAGACAAGCGCATGGGCCTTCTGAGCTTCATAGAGAGGTTTAGCTATGAGCCCATAGTCCATTACCCATAGCCTGCACCAACCAGTCATACCCAAGAAGGCCCTCAGTTCATGTAAGTTTTGAGGTTCGGGAATATCGCAGATGGCCCGTATTCGATTGACTCCTAATCTTCTTTGTCCTTGTGAAATTTCGCATCCTAAATATATTACTGTTAAGCATGCAATCTGTACCTTTTCTTTTGAGACCTTATATCCATTCATTCCTAATTGATTTAAGATTTCAATAGTTACCTGGATGCACTGTGATTCCTCCTCGGTAGCTATTAATATATCATCCACATATTGTAGTAACAAATATTGGTCCCTTGGTATCTGGATACATCCTTGCTTAGTCCAGTCTTCTATTTCCTTGGCCAATTGACTACCGAAGAGAGTTGGACTATTCTTGAATCCTTGCGGGAGCCTTGTCCAAGTTAACTGCATCTTCCGTCCGTTGTGCGGATTTTCCCACTTGAAGGCAAAAAGTTTCCTGCTATCCTTGTCAATGGGTATGCAGAAGAAAGCATCTTTCAAATCTATTACTGTGAACCATTTATATTTCTCCTTCACAGATGTTAACAATGTGTAAGGATTAGCCACCACTGGATGGATGTCTTTTGTTATTTCATTTATTGCCCTAAGGTCCTGTATTAGCCTATATTCCCCATTGAGTTTCTTTACTGGGAAGATTGGGGTGTTATATTCTGATTTGCATTCCTCCAAAATATGGTAATTAAGAAATTTGTCTATTATCTTCACTATTCCCAACCTTGTTTCCAGTTTTAATGGGTACTGCCTGATCCGAATTAGTTCTTGGCTTCAGTCCTAACCCACCTTATCCAACTTATCTTTTTTAACGAGGCTCAAGTTGTTCCTGTTCCATCTCTCAAGGCCTGTCTTGTCTTCTCCCTCCTCCTATCATTATTTATGCCTTTCTTCATTATATACACGATAATATTTGGCTATGAATCTCTCATCCCATTACCAAGAACTGTTTCTTAACCCTAACATTAGATTTAATGTTGCCTTAATATTCTCGGCTGCTTTTCAGGCTCTCCTAAAAAGATAATTTCCTGGTGTTAGCTTTTAGAAACTTTTAATGACTATGTGTTCAATTGCAATTTACTCTCTAAATAAGCAACTGAAATCTCATGGGAATTTTTTAAAATCTCTTTAAGAATAGAACTACATACTACAACATATTTTCTGAAACTGTTAAAACTTGATCATTTGTCAGAAAACAAAATTATAGCTCTGACAGGTTAATTATCAAGCATGAATCACTGATACACACCATTCTTCAAGAAACCCCTCACACTGTCTTGGATCCTTAATATGTTCTGCAGAAGTGTATAGAAAAGTCATCATCCAAGAGGGACTGCAATATGATTTTGAAAATTTTACTTCAGCGACAGTATCTACATAGTAAATACCTTTCCCACGCACCTCTGGTGGTGCCCCGAAGCCCACAGGGTCCTGCAAAACAGCAGAGCTTGGCAGCAAAGGCAGGCAGGTGGGCAGTGTGAACACAGGGAGGTTACGCTAAGAAAAAACAGTTACAGAGGCTGTGGTTCTATGGACATTTCTCACAGCCTACTTAGAGGATTCCTAGATGATGAAGTCCCATTTTTTGCTCCCACAGACTACTGTCATATAATAGCTTTCATAAACAGACCCATTTTAAACTAATTAGAAACAGAAAGGGCAAAGAAACCCATTTGGAAGCTCTTCACTAACAATTAGAAATATAACTTTCTGATTTCTAGCCTGGGTTTGTTCATAAGCAGCTTATACCCTTCTGTTCTTGCAGAATGTCCTGGTTTCAGTTAGGATAGAGTTAATTTTCCTCCCAGTAGCTGGTAGGGTGCTATGTTTTGGATTAGGATGAGAAGAGTGCTGATAACATGCTGATGTTTTAATTGCTGCAGAGCAGTGCTTACACCAAGCCAAGGACTTTTCAGCTTCTCGCTCTGTCCTGCCAGCGGGCAGGCTGGGGGTGCAGCAGGAGCTGGGAGGGGACAGACCCGGGACAGCTGACCCAAAGTGGCCAAAGGGGTATTCCATACCATCTGACGTCATGCTCAACAATATATAGGGGTGGCTAGCCGGGGTGGGGCGCCGGCTGCTCGGGGTTGGGCTGGGCATCGGTCAGCGGGTGGTGAGCAATTGCATTGTGCATCACTTGTTTTGTACATATTATTATTATTATTATTTTGTATTTCTGTCCCTAATAAACTGTCTCTATCTCAACCCACAGGCTTCAGTTTTTCTCGTTTCTCTCCCCCATCCCAGAGAGGGAGGGGGGAGGGTGAGCGAACGGCTGTGTAGTGTTTAGCTGCCGGCCAGGTTAAACCACAACAGCCTTTTTGGCGCCCAACGTGGGGCTCGAAGGGTTGAGATAACGACAGATCTGACTAGAGTGTATTAAAACAAAATTCTGATAAGCATTATATCAGTTTAATATTTACTAATCACAATGCCGATTTTTGTGATCTCAAGTCTGCTGTGCCTGTTTTCCGAATTGAGTTATATAGCACATTACTTACTGTATGTGTTCCCTGTCATGTTGCTTATCATTGCTGGGGGTTGGTACAAGGTTATTATTTTGCTGTACTGTGTAACACTGGCTTATGATATGATAAAATTACCAGCCATGAGACTAATCTGGTATTTGTATTCAGCATTGTCATCAACTCCATACTTTGGGAACCCTACCTCAGGAACTACTAATAATTACACTTTTCATGCTTTTTCTCCAGGGAGCCAATCTGTGGAGGGGTCAGGGGAAGATGTTTTTTCCCATTTGTTCACTCTCCCTTTTTTCTCCTCCAGGCGAGTTATGGTAGCTTTCCAAAACTTCGAATATCCTTGGGATGTTCAGACCAGTATGTTCTCATTGTTATGTCTCCTGAATGCACTTCAGGTTTTGTCTAAGGTTAAACAAATACTTAAGAGTGTCATCCAGAGATCTGTCCTGAGGCAGGATAGTTATGAGTGGCAGGGAGAGTGGGAAGATATGGGCAGGCATCTAGAGCAGTGGTCACCTCCAGTGCTTTGGAAATTTACCCCTGAACAACTGAAAAATCCTAAAAAACTGGTGGAGTGCTTGACAAAGGTGTGTCATCACCCTGGCAGTACCAGACATACAGAAATCACTGCAACGTGCTGGGGCTTGGCCTATGCCTACCGAGCTGCACTCAATGCTAGTATAACCCCAGTGACAGACCCGGCGGCCACTTCAACCCCTGAGACAGACCCAGCAGCCACTCCAAGCCCTAAAACAGGCCCCAAGGCTGAGCCAGGAAAACAAACTGCACCAGTGTCGGTTGCACCCGTAACCAAGGTGAAAAAATGGTACAGAGAGTCAGGTC
>MU012848.1:45309-113317 GCA_011074415.1 Stictonetta naevosa | reverse complement strand
GCAGCTTATCGGTCTTGGTGTGCACAAGAACAATCAAGTCCCCCTCTTGTCACAGAGCCTAGCTGTTTTTCAATGATTAGGACTAATATTAAAGAAATACAAATATTAAAGAAATACAAATGCATTTCAATACCTAGATAATTCATTAAACTGTTTTTTGTCAAGGTCCTAGCAAATGTATGCTACCAGCAGCCTCTGCAAGCAGACTGGTGCTTCTCAAGCCAGTGTCTGAACAACAATCAAAAACATCAGTTAACCCATTGCCATCTGTCTTTAGCTATCATTAGCCATACAGTTGGACACAACAGTCAATTAGTATACTAATTAGTATACTAATTAGTATACAATTAGTATACTAATTGACTGTTGACTGTACTAATTGACTAATAGTGCCACATAATTGGCAATTGCCAGTTTGTGGCCAAGTGTGGCCAGGGCTACGTACTGCAGTGCTAATTAACAGAGCACTAGCTCTCCCACACATACACAGACATTTTCAGCCTCTTCAAACTTAAGTTCAAGTAGGCTTTGGACCATCAACCAGGCAAGTTCCAACTCAGTGCTCTCAATCCAAATACAATTAAAATACTTAGACTGTTCCTTGCACACTAATTGCTTCCCACTCCCCACCCTCATTCCCTTTTTTAACAAGTACCTAACTTGGAAGATATTTTTTTTTTATTCCTTTCCCCCTCCTAAGACAACTTACTGCTATTGACACATGCACATTTTGGAAAAAATTCTACTTAATACTCTTCCACAGGGCATCAGAATAACAATGTCTTTTCTCCACAATTAACAAGCATGGCTTCTGTCTGTCCACTAATTTTGGATTTAAGCATATTTACAAAAGGCAGGAGACAAAAGAAGTCTTGCAATTTCACTAAGTCAGACTCTAAGCCCTTTAAAACAAAACAAACACCACCCTCACTTCATAGGATGAAACGTACTATATGCTGAGGAGCACTTGAACATTCAGCAAGGACTGTTTCAGAACTCTGATTAAAGAAAGGGCAAAATTCTCATCTCCAAAATCAAAGTTCATTTAGGTACTCTGTCAAATCTCTTCCCACAGAAGTTGCGGGCTTTCTATTATCAATTCATTTATTTTTAAGTCTGCTTCTTCTTGTGGGCAAGTAACAGTCTCTTCCATGCAGTGGCAGGCTACGGGCCAAGTTGTGTCAGTTCTTCAGTCTTGACCTCACTCAAGTTACTTCTAAAGGGACTACACCAAGTCCCAGCTTTGAGAGTAACAGAGGTGCAAAACCAAACTTGTATTCCCACTAGCTCAATTTCCCTTAAACCTGCTCCTGTGCTCCAACCGTTCTTTCAGTACTTTTCAGTACTGTAACAAAAAGAAAACCAGTTTTTATCTTTAACTAGCAGATACGTATCAAGAGTGCTCATATACTGGTGAGAGTGCTTTTAAGACCACTTATCTCTGCTGAAACTGAGCATCACCCACTTCAATTTTTTCAGCTCCACCACTTTTCCAGTTCTACTAAACATCAGTGTTTCTCAGCCCTGGCTCTTTGCCCATTTTAATTTCATGCATCACACAAACCTCAAAGTACATTATGAAGATATTTTCCCCTCACATCAGTACTAACATCAGCATTGCTAACAGCTGTGGTTTTTCCTCCCATTGGACTCTCAAGACTTCTGAAGCTGTAAAAGAAGAGATAGCATACTGGTCTAGAAGGGGATTATTGTTCCTAAATCAGCATTATCATTTCCAAGGCTCAACTACAAAAAGAGGAGATAAAGCTTATGTTGGCTATGGATGTACACCTCAGTGTTGTATGTGCATCTTTTTTGCAGATTTGGATCCTGTTAGGTACATCCAGTCTGGAGGGTGGATGCTTTGCAGATCAACCCTCAGGCCCAGCTTCCTCTGCTCTCAGCCTGCTACAGTGCTCTGCAGTCCTCCCGCACTTGTGAGGCTGCTTCACTCCTCAAATGCATGGCAGTGCTCCCCGCAGTCCTCATGAAAAACTGTTTTGTTTGTTCCCCACTACAAATCTAGTGGTTTTGGATCCTCTGCTACTAAAGGCAATGCTGACTGCTATGCAACAGACTGCTTACCAAAAGATATTGCAACTAATTCTCAAGTCCTTTCTCCACTCTTAGGCATCATTCTGGGTAGTGAAACTCTGTGGAGCCCTTATCCTACTACACTGGCAGCAAAGCCCAGCCTGAGCTTCACCTGCCTTTATTAACTCTGGAACCAAGCAAGCAAGGAAGCACAATACAGGCACACAACACAATTAAATCCACAGGTACACAGCTTGGCTCAGGTCTGTAAGAAACTTCACTAGAACCTGTACCCGAGCTAACATCTCTAATAGCGCAATCTTTCTCTGCATGGGCTTACTCAAATTGCTAGCAGCTCTCAAATCTTGATGCTGCCTGCTGTTTTATGACAAGATACATTTTGCTCTTCTCAGGGCTTCAGCAGGACAGAGTCCTGTTTTTCTCCTGAAAAGCCTGCCCCCCATCCCCGTCCTTTTAACCACAGCCTCCATCAGTGATTTCACGGAAAAAGTACAAACGCCCAGCTGTTAAAGCCCTGGGGAGTCTATGCTGAATGTCCCCCACCCATATATCTCAATAGCTTAAATACCTATTTTTTCCCCCTCATTTTCACTCTGTGAATCCTACAGATCAACTCTTCAAGGACACGCAACACAAAGAGACAGGACTTCTAAAGTGTTTCCAAATTCATTATGCATTAGTTTTGTATGAAAGGAATTCATGAATCTAGACAACCTAAGCTTAGCTACAATACTACTCCCTGTCAAACTGTCTTGTGTATCTGAGGACTTTGGAGCATAAGAAACAACCCTGAGGAGCCTGGGATTCCCTGCTCCAGAACACAGCTCTGAAACTTGAAGTGCCTCTACTCCACCTTCCTTGCTCGAGATCCTCCAGTTTCCCTGCTTAGTTACTCCTTGCCCAAAGGTGGCCAACTATCTAGACAACTCCTCTCAAGGATTAAATAAGAACTGATGGACAGCACCCACCCTGTCATTCAAAGATAAAACTGCAACTGCTGACAACTGAAGTTCAATAGTCTATGCTTGGTGCCACAATAGTTGCTCTTGGAATTTTACTTCAAAATGAGGAGGCAAATAAGCAAGACTTTAAAGCAAAGATAAGTTTTAAAATCATACGGAATTTGCAGCCTCAGGTACACATTGCTTATAAGCTCAATTAATTCATGAGGCATACTTTTTTTTTAAACAATACCTTACTGCAGTTTTAGATGAGCAAATAGCTAGATACTGTTAACACACAAAAATCAGTGTCAGCTTTGTTTCACCTTTTAGTGTTGCAAATTAAAAGAAACAGTAGTGCAGGAACATGCATATCCATTGCCACTTTGGATCCTATTCCAAGAGGAACAGGACAAGCAACTGGGCTTTTCTGTAATCCATTCTGACTAGATCTTCTGCATGGGGGAAGAGGATCAAGAGCATCAGGGCCTGACATCTTTACATACCCATTATTCATCCATTTTTCTTCTGCCAACTGACTAGATTTAATCCTGACTATAGTTAATGAAACAAGTAATGTAACATCAAAGATTGTTCTTAGCTTTGAAGCCTTGATTCTAGTTTTTGTAGCTGTGACAATTCTATTACTAGAAACTTATTCCATAAACAGTGCTGTTTCTTCTCTTGGGAAAGCAATCTTATTTAGAGAAGTTTTTACACAAGAGGCATGGAAAAGATGACTAAGATGACTAAAGGCTATTTTTAAATGGCCTTCTTTAATATAAAGAGTTTGTGATGGTTACATACCAGCCAAGCTTATGGGGGTCAGGAAAATACACAATTCATTAGTATTTTCTCACTAGTAATAAACTTTCAGACTGGCTGCAATTTAATTCCCTGAGGTCCTCCTAGAAATACTTTATAGTATAGCGGTCACATTACTTATGATGTGTGTAATTCTTCTAATGAGTACAGTACTTCATCAACTCTTCAGAGCTAGTGTTGAAGCTTGAGCATCCCCAAAATTAGGTTACAGTCAGACTTGTTTTGGGAAAAGGAACACCACTTTATATTCAAGTAAAACACTGCATGGGTGGAGTATAGTGAAATCCTGTATTTCACAATATTTTAACTCAAAACCCAGCTGCAGGAAAATTTCAGTTTGCAATGCTAAAAAAAGCCATAACCACAACGAAGTATGACAAGTTTGAAGGTAAAAATAAAACACTTTCAGCTCACTGTGCCAACAATTTAGAGGCAGATGATTATCAATCCCCCTCCCAAACATCACACCCGCTCACTTCAACATGAAAAGTCAAGTTGGACACGTGAAAATAAGAAGCTTAGCGTAGTACAGTAGTTGTGATTTCTAGTTTTACCGTGTAAATTAGTTTAAAGCTATATTACTACACATCTAAGCAGACTATTTTGATATCATCCAAGTACCTTTTAAAGCAGATATTCATACTTTATGTATTTAAATTAGGCACGTCCATCAACAGACTTAGCTCTCCACTGGAAAGCCAACTCAGAGTCCCAAACACATTTAGAGTTTACCTCTCCCCGTTTATTATACACAGAGTTTGAAGTTAAACTGTTTGGTTTGCCTGCAATCAGTCTCAAAGAGGTTAAGTACCGATTAAGCACAGCACCCTGAGTAAGAACAAGAAAACACCACAGCTTTCACCACGTTCTAGATTTGTATAATAGCACCTGGAAGCCAAAGGAGGTGGGAGGATTCTGCGCACAACGCTAAAACAGCAGCAGAGAAATCCTGTCACAGAGAGCTGACCACCTAAATAAGCACCATGCACAAAGGCAATGGGAAAATACAGAGGTGACATTCAGCTATCAATTCTCACAGTTTAAAGGTGCAAGACTCCAGGCATTTGACATTGTTCTCAAAGACACAGCCCTGGAACTGGAAGAACTGTTAAATGAAATTGGCTTTATCTTCAGTGGTGGAAGGGTTCTGAGAAGTTTTCTCAGCTTGGATGCACTGAAATGAGGCAACTCAAACTGTTTTTAGGCTCAGGTGTTTACATCAACTACCTGATTTTTGATTACTTTGCTTTGGCAGTACTATGAAAATCAAGCTCAGACAGGGCTAGTGACAAGGGAGAGATTAGCACCCAGGCACATGGAATCCCAGTCCAAAGTTAGAGCACATCATTACATACAGCACTTTTCCAGCTTCATTATACAGATAACTAGCTGGCTAACCACACTTGGAGTACTTCAGCTGATTACTCCCTGCTTGGTAAGTGTTTTATTAACAAAATGCTTACTGAAAAAAAAATCACTTTTCATTTGTACTTTGGAAGTCATTATACTTTGCCTGGCAAAAGAGGGATGAAGTCACATTCCTTACATACCATAGGCATTCTGCATTGAGATGTTTGAGCAGGCACTGGTCAGGTTTTGAGGAAGAACAGAACATCAGTGGGATTAAGTCAGAAAGGCACTGGATTAAGAAACAGGAGTAGGTTAAAGTTACTCAAGGACTGCCAAAGACATTTAAATTAAATACAGGCAAACATATTTCAAATGAAGATTTATTTGTTCCCTTGTTCCACCAAGCTGTGGCAGAAACAGTAATGGTGGGAGAGACTATTTTAGTGATATTGACAGAAGTCAAAAAAAAAAAGTGACTTATACACAAACTGAGATGGCCTTGTCCACAGGCAGCATCACAGCTCCACAGATAATGCCTGCAACATCCTTGCACTCTACTTGGAAGCACGTACTCAAAAATGGCTTCCATCAAGGCTATTTCAAGGTAAAGCAAGGAATATCACCCCAGCTGAAAGAGAACACATACAGAAACCCACAGTAAAGAGACTACACAATTAGGTCACCCAACTGATTCAAGTTGCAACCTGTTCAATGGAGTCTTTCACCCAGACAAGTTGCTCTTATGTGTTTCACAAGTGAAAGCAAACATCTGAGCCAGTAGGATGTAATTTGACTGTGGTAGGAAAAAAACAACTGCTTTAATAAACTTGATCTGAAGTAGAAGCCTGTATTGTTAAACACACAGATCCAGAACCTCCACAATAGCTGTCCAAGAAGCGATTTCAACATCTGAAATGTACAACTTTCTGGCCACAGCATGCATGCAACTCATGCCACTTTTTTTTTTTTTTTAGGTTGGTTAGAATAATTCCTAACCTTCAACAGAAAATATATACAGCAATTAATAAAAAAGCAAGAAACATGAGAATTAAAACTTTTATTAGTGTATTCACATATTAGGCAAATGCAACACGCATGAAGCTTATTTCTTAGGTTCACAAGTTCTACCAATACATTAATCTGCTGGTAAAACTAGCAAAAACTGGTAACTGCTTTGCCAATTTTTGAAAGGTGTCTGGCCCACTTTTTCAAGGCTTTATTTTTGGTATTGCTTCTATGCCCTAGTCATTATGGCATAAAAATATCCATCACTATCATCAATTCAGTCAACTGATTAAAAGCTGTAACACTGGCCACATTTTTGTTCTCAAAGCTAAGTTATCACTAGCTGTACTTACAAAGTACAGTACTAGTGTAATGGATGAAACAATGGGAAAAAACAGACAAAGGCAATCCTGCTACTGCCACCATAACGAAAGAATGACAGACAGCTAGATCACAAGATTGTTAGTAAGATGTATATTTTTCAAGTCAGAATAACCCTTCTATACAGTTTCCCAACCCTTCCCCAACCCAGACTTATTTGTAGAATATATTTCAGAATATTTTTAATATGATGCAGCTGTAGTGTCCAAGGGTTCACAATAACATGCACTGTCACGAAGAACCTAGAAGTCCTCCTTCGCTGCTCATACCTCAGCAATCACTATCCTAGAGGTTTTGCAGAAGTAACTACTTTTATTAACAAGGCCCATTATGACATAATGGATGTATACGATCTGGTATGTAAGCAAGCTATACAAAGCCACTCAGATCAGAAATTTAAGTTCTGTTACTGAAATATGTTAAGAAGCTGCATCTATTTAAAACCTACATGAAAGAGTCTAGTTTACCCTGGAAGAGGATTTTAAAGTATTTGCTCTAAAAACTAAAACCAAGATTTTTTTTCAGTGACATCTGTTTAACGAAAACATACAGATGTAAGGGGTAAGCCAATAACTTTGTGTATTTTAATCCAGTATCCAATAATATGGTAAATTCTCACTCCATGAGAAAAAAAAAAAAAAAATCAATGATTCAACATACAAAAGAGTCCCAGATAAATCAGTGCCAGCAATATTGCTGGCAACAGATGTATCAACTCAGATGGGTAGGGAAAAGTAAACTCCTAGTGTGACGGATACTTGGAATTTATAGTATGAATGTATTTTAGGCCCCATTAAGCATATCAAGTGTCTTAAGATTTCACAGATAAATCTCAGACGTTTCTTTCCCTTCTAATGGAGGAATTTCCTTTCTTTAAGAAGGCAGCAAAAAGTTAAGCTTTTCTACAAGGAAAGTCTGCTTTTTATGTTTAGGACAACTCAAAAACCTGCTTGTATAAAAAATACAAAACAATAAAGGAGTAGAGTCTTGGAATTTTGAGAGACTTGCACCAACCAAAAAAACAAACCAAACATCTATTTATGGGAACTAAAATGTAGAACAGCACAATGCTGTGATATCTGAGATCATGATACATTACCTGTACATATACTTAGCTATTCATGTTATTGATAAACCATTAGGACACTCAATTACATACCCAATAAAAACACCATTAAGAGTCTTTAGAATTGTCTCTTCTTTCTGAAGAAGGCATTTCTATACACTAAGTTTTCATCTAGTATCAGAGTATAGGAAACAGAATCCACAAGGTGCTTTAACTGATGAGACCTCAAGTGCTGTTTTGCTGTGTTTTGTTTGTTGTTGTTTTTAAATCTTTTTGGATAGTAAACAATTCATGGGGACCACACACAAATACTATGACAGAGGAACTGTTATATTAATTCTGTTGATTGGACTCGGTATTTAGCCCACCGATAATGGAAAATGGAATTTTATGACATGCTGGAACAGCGTACTGAAGGGGAGCCCATCTGAGTCAATACTTTGTCCAACCATTGTAGAGGTCCATTCAGATGAAGTTCAATCCAGCAAGGAGTGCTTGTTACTGTTTGCCGCCTGAAAAATTAAGTGGAATGGGAAAATCAGAAAGGAGCTTTGACTACCATAAAGTTCTCCATCATATAATCCATATGATGGGATGTTTCCATCCATCTCTACCACAAAGAAAGATGAAAGTCTGCAACTATTACTATAAGAGTACTAATGATTTACCAAACAATCTTTGGAAAAAGTACCCACCCACATCTATGAAAAACATCAATAATCACATTTGTATCCACACTTTATCAAGAATGTTCTGCTCTGGAGAACAGAATAAGAACTGAAACAAATGCTCCAAGCACCACACCAAATGCCTTATGTCCTGGTTTCAGTTAGGACACAGTTATTTTTCCTCCTAGTATCTGGTAGGGTGCTATGTTTTGGATTAGGATGAGAAGAGTGCTGATAACATGCTGATGTTTTAATTGCTGCAGAGCAGTGCTTACACCAAGCCAAGGACTTTTCAGCTTCTCGCTCTGTCCTGCCAGCGGGCAGGCTGGGGGTGCAGCAGGAGCTGGGAGGGGACAGACCCAGGACAGCTGACCCAAACTGGCCAAAGGGCTATTCCATACCATCTGACGTCATGCTCAACAATATATAGGGGTGGCTAGCCGGGGTGGGGGGCCGGCTGCTCGGGGATGGGCTGGGCATCGGTCAGCGGGTGGTGAGCAATTGCATTGTGCATCGCTTGTTTCGTACATGTTATTATTAGTAGCACTATTATTATCATTTTCCTGTCTTAATAAACTGTCTTTATCTCAACCCACAGGCTTCACTTTCCCGTTTCTCTCCCCCATCCCAGAGAGGGAGGGGGGAGGGTGAGCGAACGGCTGTGTGGTGTTTAGCTGCTGGCCGGGTTAAACCACACCTTACTACAAAAAAGCAACTCAAAAGTGAAGACTGTCCAACCAATCTGGTGTTTGCATCACAGTCAGCTGCATACAGCTACTATCTTCACCATCAAAGAGTTTGCATGCATAACTACGCTTGAATTTCATAGACAAATACTGAAAAAATAAGGAACAGAAATGCTTGGCTCTGCACAGGTAGGGTGGCCAAACAATGTAATGCATTGGCAATCCTAAAATCTATCTTTATAGAGCAATCGTCAAGAAAAACATACAATGAAGCCATGTCAGAAATGCTGCATCATAACACAGTGTGGTTATACTGTGCTGACTGATGTTATCTCAAACGGAACTCCAAACTTCATCTGATTTCCTGTAATCTTATTTATACTTCTACTTTGTTTTGTACATCTTCACACAAGCAGTTTAAGTAAAAATTGTTTCTATTCTCTACAAACTTGCCTTATTTTTCCACAACAGCAGCTTTTAATTAAACACTATTTAGAAAGTGTCAGTAAAAGACGAAAACTTGATGTCCATAAAAGTTCCATTCACTCTCCCATACTTGGGAGAGAGACCTGTTATTCAAAAATCTTCCTTTTCATCTGCAGAGAAACGAATAGTGGACATATTCTGCCTGAGAGATCCTGTTATTTCACTGTACCCACTACAGACATGGGAGTTTTCTAACTAGAATGGCAAGACTACTGCTGCTAAGCCAGTTTTTCCTAGTAATTCTACCTATTCCAAAATCAGAGCAAGGAGGCATTAAGATTCAAAGAAAGCAGATTAGTCACATACAAACCCAGTCCCTTCATTTTTACAGTCAGCATTGGAACACTTTGCTTTAAGGAAATATGTTTATATAAATGGGGGCAACTGAAAAGCCAGAAAAATTAAGCCAGCGAGAAGATGGATTTCAAGAGCTGCCTGTGATTTTACATTTTCTAGGAGAAGAAAGTGGCTGTGGTCTGTGCTCTCTCTGCACTCCAAAAAACATTAACTTAGCCCTGAATGCCTTTCCCAAAATAAAGCGATCCAATAAAAAGAACAATCTAAACCACAGGAAATGTAATTCCATTTAGTCTCGAATCCTCTCCCAAAGAAGGAAGTTCATTATTCCACTGCTGTCAACTCCCCTACAATCTGTTACACAACACACTTCCAGAATATTCCTGAATATTTTATAACTGGTTCTGTTCAACAGCCCTGGCAAAAGATAAAATAGTGAGTCACTTAGCAGCCCTCTCAAAGCTAAAACTCAGCTTCTTCTATCCATGGAGTTCCCATCTACGTATCAATAAATCTTTGCTGTGATTACACCTCAACTTTCTTCAGAAAATTATTTTAGCCCTGGTTAGTTCCTGTGTTAATGTGAATGCTTAACTGCTGATCTGAACTTCTATCACAATCCTCAATTTAAGCCAACATGTAACAAGCGAAAAGCCATGAACTATTTTGTCTACTAAGCCTATAAAATCCACCACCTTGACATATCATCATGCTTATGAACATAAGCCACATGCCTAAAATGTAGATAATGGTTTGGCTTTGCCAAAGCCTAGTCTGAGAAATATTTCTGACATAATGAAGCATGGAAGTTTTAACAACGACTGGTTTTTAGTGTGATTCTGTGATAACCTGCTTCACCATCTATTTTGACAATTTAGACTACCTTAATTTAAATTCAAGGTTGGGCATGTAGGAGCAACCCCTTCTTACTTTAATCATAACTTATCATAACTTACAAGTTTTGCACTTCAATAATTTATTAACACCATCTTCAACAGAGATGCAAATAAACTAGTTCAGCATTACACTGGTACTCAGACTATGCTGTTCTGGCAGTTTCCACTGGGCTTTTTCAATCCTATGATCTCTGACGGGTTTATAGACTGCTAACAATCATTCTCCCTCCTTAGCAATAACTTTATTAAAAGCCTCTCCGCTGTTTTAACCCAACATTTACACTCAATCAACTCATGTTGTCTTCACATAATCTGACTGATTAAGCCTGTCTTCTATTCTGACTTTAATGTTGTATTTAATTATGTGTAAGTGTATACATACTCATTTTGAGCTAAATCCAACAGTTCTTTAAACTTGAGCCGGATTTTTTTTTCTTGTGTACCTCTTGCTAACAAAGAGGTAACAATTTATTTCATTACTCAAATTTTTCATTTAATCTAATTAGGCTTTTTCAAAATTGGCTTAATTTAGCCGAGAATCCTCCACCACATACCAATGGCTCACATTTGCATGGATATATTGCAAGAGCAGATAAAAGAAACAAAACCCCAGGATCTACAGTGCAACCTGGTATTATTTAACTTCAGAATTAATGATTAAAAAAAATAATTGTTCTGTACTGCAATATGGTATTGATGTGTCAGACCTTATTCTTTATACAGTTTCTAGAGACATCTGTTTTTTGTTGTTGTTAAAACCACATCTGTAGCTCTCCAAAATAATGAAATCTCAGTTTGAGAAATAATGAAAACTGCTCAGTTAGAAGTTAGTTCCTTTTCTTTCCAAATTCCCATACTACATTAAAAAGATGCACCATCTAAAACTATAGGTTTTAGTTTGTTCTATAGAGAATATAATTAGACTATTCAAAAGCAGATAAAAGACTACTTTTCCATTCAATGATTTTTAGCAGTTTTTTCTACATAAACACAGATCTTACTTCTGCAAAGTTTTTTCCACTCCAACTTCCAATATATTTGCCATCCCTTAAATGCATGTTCACCATCTGTTTTAGTCTGCATAATGAACTCAGTCACTTCAATATTTTCCCTTTGGTCCCATCAAACTGTATCCCCACACCACAAGCTAACAAACTCATTATACTACACATAGAAAAACACAGACCAAAATGACTATAGGTCTAACACAGCAAATAATTGTATAACAAGTTCTGAAACTTCTAGATGTTGTCAGTGGTTTGACCACAATAAGCCAGAAAGACTAAGTGAGGAAGTGAACTCTGATGAAATTCCTTGCTCAATGAACTTCAGTGGAATACTAAAATCAGTTTACTTGTCTTTGTGACTTAGGAGCTCCATAGCTGAAGGAGAGAAAAGGAAAATATGGGTTCAACTTGAAGACAACATAGTTACAGTAGCACATATATGGCTTTCAAGGCAGACAAATAGCGCACATTAGCAAGAGAAAAAAACAGCTCTAGATTTAAGTGTAAAGGCTTTTTTTCTACCTGTATTCAGCTCCCCATCCTTTAACAAAACTCATTCGTATGGTACACATTCTAGTAAGCTGATAAACTGCTTCAAAACCCTGATTCACAGATTGAGCCAGAAGAGCAGCAAATTCTTGGTTATTGAAGATTTTTAGATTGCATCCTACAAAGAAAAAGATATGTCAAAAAAGTACACTTAATGAATACTTGTGTTTGCTACACAGAAGAGCAAAACTACAAAGAAACCCCTTATAGGCCTCAAAAAGAAAGTAAATGACACCCCACAAATAAATTGATTGGATTTTTTTTTTGTACGAGACCTTTGGTAGGCTACTAACCTGGTGGAATTTTGCACACAGTTGCAGGATGCCAGCCATATCTTTGATTACAGTTCGGGCTCTGAACAAAAATTGCGCTATCACTTAGGCACTCAGCAAAAACTTCTCCACCAATGTAATAGAGGCGTACTCCCCTCCCTGTAGCAAAATTCAAAGGAACTCTAGTGATGATATGACCCAGACAGATTAACAAACAAGGGAGTATTTTGTTTTAGAGAAGGCCAAGTTTCTTCTTTATAACAAAAACAGAAATCAGTTATCTAGAAAACCATACTGCTGGTCTGACAGCTGTAGCAGGGACAGAACAAAACTAGCTTGCATTTTTAATCACACAATATTTGAAAGAAAGGCAGAATAATTTTTGGTCCAATGATTGAGAATTTTCCAGCTATGCAATGGCTAGTAACCAAAGCCAAGTTAAGAAGCAAATAACTTTTTCACTTGAAGAAATTCCACAATTGAAAGAAAAAGATTAGATTCAGCGTAATTAAAACATGTGCCAGTATAAAGTGCTGTATGTGAAGTGGCACATGCTGCTAAGATGATGGGAAAAGAACAGAACAAGTATACCACTTCCACAGACTCTCCTCTTACATGCACCCCCATGATTTCACAACCCACTGCATACCCCTTTTTCTGTACTACTTTGACAAAAACAATGGGACTTCATTTAGTCCTATTGCCAAAAAGAAACCAGTAAGAAATCCTATTGTTCACTTCTGAATTACGATCTTGCTCTTTCTCAGAGGAAAAAAATCTGTATGGGTTATTTCTGGCACAAGTAAGAAGTAATGTACAATTGATTCCCCTCCTCCCCCCCCCCAAAAAAAAGCTGATTATAATTAACAGGTCCTTTAAAGGCCATGGTTTCACTGTTTTCTTTGAAAACATTTTTCAACCAAAATGTGAGCTACTCTCTAAAAAAATAGGGGGGGGGGAGAATGCCTTACATGTTTGCTTTTCCTCATAATTGACCATTTTAATTAGTCATCACAGGCATATCTTGGGCTTCTCCACCTCTAAAATGTTATCACACAAGCATTTGGATTTGGGGTGGAAGAAGTTGGAAGGTTCTGCTGAAGACCACAGAATCATGAAGGTTGGAGAAGACCTCCAAGATCATCTGATCCAACCATCCCCCTTCCACCAATATCATTAACAAAAAAATCTAGTGAAAACTGCTAAATAAAATAAGAATCCATCCAAAAATATGCATTTCATTGAAGAGGCTGCATTGTAGAAAATATTTCTTAACTGTTACAGAGAAAATCTTGATCTCATCTAAACAGTGTGTTACTCCAGTAGCAGCTTTTAACATTTAAAGAAGTATTCAAGCAGCACTACCAATGTCCATCCTGTATTTTGTAAATTAGAATAAATCAAACGTGTTAATATTTTATAATTATAGCCTAAATTTCATCACAAAGCAATTCTGAATATAAATGCTATCCAGAGCAGAGTGGTCCAACAAGGAGCCTAGAAGCCCAAACCCTGCCCTTCACACTGCTTTGGTGAATCATCTTTTTTCCTGAAACAAGACAGCAGCCATGTGAGCAGCAGAAATACCCATAAGCTGAGTGACTTCCTCCTGTGCCTGCTCTCAGCCTGGCAGCTGAGTGACTGCTGCTGTCACAAACTTAGTGACTACTGACTGAGGAGAAGGCAGCTTTCTTCAGATCCTGCCATTACTACATCTCTGTCTGGTGGCAAGTGGCTGTGATAGCAGCAGCTCTGGACTCTTCTCTCTCTCCGGCCTTGAAAGCATTGACCTCTGTCATTCCAATTCTGTCCTTCGCAAGGAACACAAACCTCCCCTTGGAAAGCCTTGAGACAGTTCAGTGGCTGCTTGTATAAAGGTGAAACAATCCCAAAACACAGATCTGCCCTTCCTACCTAGACCACTACTGATAATTTCATGGCTAAAATATTAAAATAGTTAAAAGACGAGATTTTTACCTATGTGTCGCCTTGTCATTTCCACTGTAGCATTTCTGTTTACATTGGAAAGCAGACCTAGACAAAATCGTTCTGAATTTGATGGATCTGTAAAACCATCTACAGTCAGGGAAGGTTGTGACGCATGGAAGGTTTCTCCCACTCTTTGATTCAATTCATAATATGCTATTGAACACCAGAATGCAGGCTCTGAATATGTAACTGGTTGCAAGTCTAAAAAAAAGTTAAACAAAAATAAGAATAGCACAGAATTGAAGCTGAAAAAAAAAAAACCTATCTGCCTTGCTATTTTTCTCTTCCAGAAATGATAGCTTAAGTCTCCTCAAACTACTCAAATTTAATTTTTGCTTGCCATCATTTTTACCTATCCCAGTAAGGAGAACAGAATTCAATATTGCACAAGGGAAGGGGTGAAGGGGAAGGAGTGATATAAAATGACCATGGTTCACATATTTACTTGTACTTGCTCAGCAAAATGATTAAACCAATTTTACTGTAAGTACCAGACATTGAGACACTTCTATTACCATTTTATAACTTATAAACACTTTGGCAACATTAAAGAGATTAAACTATAAAATATTGAACTACACAGAGAAAAAGTTACCGATATGAAAATTATGTTTCCTCGTATTACAATCTGCCTTTGTCAGATTGTAATTTTGTAACCCATCCATCTGAAGGCACTCTCCCTAGTGTAGCTTCATATCTTCCCTATGCATCTTCAGCTTTTCCTGCATTGCTTCTTCTTTTTACCTACTCTAATTACTTACTCAGCTCTCTGAACAGCATTTTCCTCTCACAGCAACTCCCCATTCCTTAAAGTCAAAGGAATCTGATCTTCCCAAGGCATTTATACAGACACACAGCAATAGAACCTGATCAAAGCAGGTGGGCAACTAATGGAGGAGCAACAATTGTGGCCACAGGTGAAACATTACATGAGAAGAGTAGAACAACAGACAGACAGGGGGAGACAGCAAGTCTGAACAGCATTACGGACAGGTAATGTTCTTTACATTATTTTCTGAATTCATTTCCTGAACACACATGCAACCATATTACTCTCTGCTAGAAGCTCAACAGTTACAGAAACAGGGTAGTTATTAACTAGTCATTAGCCCAGCTCTATTATGTTTATTATCAGGAAGCCAACCAACAGTTTCCTCCTAATACAGCTCTTACTTTAAGGTACATTTTTATTTTTAGTGTAATTATATACATAAAGAGGAGCCATCACACACACTGAAACAATTAAAAGTATTTCCAACTTACCCAGGCTATGATTAACTGGGGAGAGAGTACTAGGAGACAGCTCTGCTGGAGATCCTGTTGAAGCAACACAGATTAAGAGCAAATTATTCTTATCATTTCAGATGGATACATACAACTACTACTTTATCTTAAAATTATTTGGACTAAGAAACCTCAGAAAGCCTATAACCAGTTTTCCAACATGTCACATCTTTATTCTGAATTAAAATTACATTTAATTTTCCAGACTCCTGGGAACCTACCCCTCCTTGTAAAGACACTAATAACATCTTAGTGTTGCATTTAGCAGAGTTCTCTCTTCATGCACAGCCTGGGAACATATCTTTATTTATGCACTTCTCCAATGAGAAGGGAGTGACTTCTTCCACATTCAGTGACAAAAGTTAAGAAAGAGTGGACAAGACAATCAAGATATTATTTCTTTATGCTTGATGGAGCTGGCTTATCTCCAGAAAAGAACAAGATGGATTTCCTCATCTGAGGAATTTATTCTTATTCTGGATGGACAGAGGAAAAAAGAAGAAAACTCTCCAACAATTTTCACTAGTAGGCAAAATACAGGGGCAAAGGTGCTTTATGAAGAAACATTCCTACAATTACTGTTGATATCAGGCTTTTTAATTAAAGTAGTTATTGTCAACACAGTGGGAAAATATTGCAGTTCTTACATAAACTAGTGCAGTTGATTCCAATTAACCAAAAAAGGTTGCTAACATTAGCTAACCAAAACCATTCTCAGGACTGCCAGCACAGCAGGAGGTTCTTATCCACCACATTAACTACGCTTTGTCCAATTCTAAGGACGAACAGATTATCTAGAAACTCCATCACACAAAGGCACAAATGTTTAATGTTTCCATTACTCTTTAAATATAGCTTTCTAAACAAGAATTAATTTGAAACTCAGCAGAAGCAATAAGGTTGTCAGAGCTAAAAGAGATTCTCAAAATGCAGCGTTTCTCTAACCTATTTAGGTCAACAGACAGTTTGCTTCATTTAACCTGTTTTCAGAAGGGAAAGCTAGTAATAAGTTGAAACTAGTCAGCTATTAAAATCTATTTCAAGATTTTCTGATGAAGCCTTAATTAGACTTTTATGCTTTTGTTATGAAACAAATGAAATGTACTTAACATGGCACAGTGTTTTAAAAGCGTTACCCTGGCAAAAAAAAAAAAACAACTATTTTGCTCACAAAAGATTAAAAAACTGATACTTTCAACACAAAACAACAGGTTGCACAGAGGGCTACTGCCAATATCATTTGGGCTTAAGTCATACCACTATGTAAAGGGATCACAACTAGTAATCCCAAGTCTTGAAAGTGGTGAAAAATTTTACCTGTATCCATGCTTTGGTTTAACTGCTGGTCACTTGTTTCTCCATCTTCACTGATGTATCCTGGAGGTGGGGTTTCTGTTTAAAAAGAAAGTATCCATCTATTGGTTGAATGAATAGGGAAACTTGTAAGATTTAGCATTTGGGGGTTTAGTCCTCAAGTCCTCATAAGCTCTATATGATACCTGAATACTGAATTAGAATTTCCTTTTGCTGGACTTTCTTTCTACCACAGGAATTTAAATCCATTACCTGGCTTATTGTCTACATAAAATGTATTATCTTTTGTACGCCTGCCGATTGCTCAAACGTATTATATAATTAATGGACAATCCTTGTTTGTTCCACATAATACAAGATACTTTCACTACAGTGAGTAACAATTTTGCAATTGTGATTAACAGCTTTCACATTTAGTAGAATTACAAATGAAAAACCATCAGGTGACTTCTACAAAAAAAAAGCTGTCTTTATGTAGTATAACCATCAGATCAGACACCCTCCTACGCCCTAGAAGTTAAGATTTAAAGGTTATTTTTCAGTTCAGTCCCCACATTCATTTTTCTTCAGTACCCAACAGTTGATTTCACTCATTAACAACTACATTATCTAACCCATTATGATGCACAAGCTATTGTTATTATAAATTCCACACTATCAAAAAAACATCTACTCTTTTAACTAGCTGTCTAAAGCCGGGAATTTTACAAATCAAAGTAAACTCAATAACAAATAAAAAGCATTTTGATACTAGATATTTTGTCTAATTTCACAAAAATATCTTCAAATCCCATGAGAGTATGGTTGTTCCTTTTCCCCATTCAAAATGTACTTTGTAATCCAGATAATGAGTTAACCAACTGCCTTTCAGGAAGCAATCTTGTCTGAACTGGGCAAGTGTCTTTTCCTATATATTAGTGACAAAACTTCAGTTTCTTTAGTGAAAGTGGTCAAAGCTAACTGATCTCTACAATCACCTTAGAATTATTTCAAACATTTGAGAGATTAAACTAATGTAATTATGTATTATCAAAGAGCAAAAACAAAGCCTTTTGCCTAAGAATTAAAATCAAGTTATATCTAATATCATTTGCTGTAAGTCTCTGACATAAGGAAGATCAGAAGGAAAATTAAATCACTTGATTAAATAAAAATGAACCAAAGGAACTGCATCTTTGGTTCAGTCTGTAAAACTACACACTAAATATAGATGTGACAAAATTCAAGTGAGAATTTAAAAGGAAGATTAAGGGAAATCTTTACTAACAAGTACTATGATGACAAAAATCACATGGTTTTGAACATTTTTATAGAATTCATTGTGATAAACCAGACTCTACCCATCTTTAAATTATTTGTTATACTTAAGCCCACAGACATGGTAAAAGGTCAATAACCATTTCCAACCCAACCCACACTTCCTGTTTCCAGTTGCTAATCTAGGCTGTTTGGCACAGGTTATTTTCCATATCTAGTCTGTCTGAACACAGAAGATCCCCTCCAATCTAGTACTATTAATACTGTTTTAGGGTCAGAGGTGAGCATCAACACAGCTGGAAAGAAGTGTTCAAGTGCAGCATTAAAAATTCCTAGCAGAGCATGAATGCTGCCACAAGTTTGGACAAAACAGCTCAGCACATCCCAGATTTGGAAGGGCCCTGAAGGCCATCCTGCACCTCCACAATCACCATCTGCCCAGCAAACATACAAGAGCTACACTGTAGGTGAAATAGATCTCTTTGTAGACATACTGAGACAGTATTGTGGTACAATACTACCACAGTTAGTCTGGTTTACTGCTAAATAAAAGTTCTCTGAAGCAGGCTGTCAAGACACACAAGGCTTATCAGAACCTAGCTAACTAGTCAAGATTAGTTAAGAAGGTCAGAATAAGATACGACTCTTGAATACAAGAGGAGTGTGTCAGTGGCAAAGAGGAGGCAAGGTGTGGTGAGTTGCATAAACATTTGAAGATCATGTGAGTACCCACAATCACCTTGAACAGGCTTCTTGCAAATAACTACCTAGAGTTCCTTGAGCTCGTTTCCTGTATTTTCAAATGGTGGCTTTCCAGTAAGTGGTCTGCAAACACTATCAAAAGCCCTCTGATGGAGTCAATAAAGTATACATAAGCGAAGAAAGCAACATTAAGTTCTAGCATCTTAAATAGCTCTTTAAATATCTCATCCTTAAGTGGCAACAAATTTGGCACCAATTAAACAGAGGAGATCAAGTTCATGGAATTTTTTTTGGTGCCATTTCAATTCTCAGATACATTTAAAGAAAATGCAAGCAACATCCTGTGTAAGACATGTAGATACAGTTTGTATACTGCACACATCTGAGTTTCAAGGCAGTCATTCTTCTAGAGAGCCAGGACCTGAATTTTCAGCTTATTCATCAGTCCTTGGATGCTGTAACACAGTTGCATTCAATTTATGAAAAACTTCAGCTTGGCTTGGTTTTATATTCCAGACAACTTCCTGAAGAGGTAGGAAACAGGAAATTGGGACAGGAAACAAAGGTCACTCATTTTACATTTCAGTAAGGACACAGGCTTGTGTGTGCACTGTAGCAGCTCAGTCTTGAATTTTGTTTTGGGGTAGGGAAGAAGCATTCTTTAAAAGTTCAGTACAGTTACATTGTTCCTTTCTTGAAAGCTAACAAAAACTGTATGCACACAATTGTAACAAGTACACAAAGCAGACCTTGATCATTTGCAAGCTACACTGCTTTGCAACTTAGTTTTTGCTGCATACTGCACATGGTGGAATTGAGCAGTTTGCTACTCAATCTCCAATACACAGCATTTGGCAACACCTACATGTTTATAGAAGTCTTAAACCATAACATGAAGGTCTACTTTGTACTCATCAGCATTTTGAATCTTAAGCTATTGAAACCAAGTAAGCTACTCTGAAACCACAGCAATACCTTTTCACACAGGATCATGTTCTGCAAGTAACAGTGTTCAGGGCCTTCCGCTGGAGTTAATGCAGAAAATCAACAAGATTTAATTGGTATGTTTTTCAATTCATTTAATCACTTCATGAAATCACCAACACTGCAGCAGCAATGGAACAAAGATAAGTGTACTGCTCACGTTGGGAGTTCAGCAAATACCTGGTATGTAATTGCTCTGTGGTTCAATTCCAGCTGGAAAGTTAGTGTTTTCAGGAATGGAATGGGTATAGTCATCAAGAGGTGGAAGCTCTGTTAGAATCTCAGTGTGCCGTGGCACTAGTACAGGAGGCAAGACTGGAAAAGCAAAATTCAAAGTATTAGTAAGACCCTCAAATACACACTTCTATGAACCAAAAGGAAAAAAAAACTAAAACATCTAACAATTTCTTCAGATGTTTCTCAGTACTGCTAATACTGCAAACGTACCACTAGTTACCAGAACAGATTCCTGAGGTGTTTTTGAGTAAGACCAATCTATATTAGTAAGACAACTCTTTCATTTTCATGCTTGACTATACCATTGCTAGCAGTACTGGAAGCATTTGTCATTGTTATTCAGCACGTGTAAAAATTCTTCAGCATCTTTATTACTAAAAACTTTCAGTGGATGGTATTCTCAAAACCTGTACCTTTAATCATCTTGTAGTTTTGGCAAGAGAGCACATCATCCTTCTATTTTTTTTAATCTAAAATATTATGCTGAACAAGTGTGTACATACAGATGCTGCTATAAAATCAGAAACAGTCTTCCTACCTGGTGTCTCCACTCTCTGGTAGTGGTAAGGGTTTACACATACTTCATCCTTTTTAAGATTAAAAGCATATTCGCAGTTTTCAATTGCTTTAAGTTCATGGTGACTGTGAAGATCTGGCCAGCGCCACAAACGACAGTAAATAACGTGTGGTAATCCTTTACGATGAGATACCTGTAGTCGGCCATCGAGAGATCTACATGGGAAAGATGTTGAGAAGTATTTACAGATTGCATGCTGTCTCTTAATCACTCAAGCAACAGTGTACACACATGGGAAAAGCAGTTTTTTCATTTTCAGAGTTCACTCTATTGACACTGTTAGTGACATCTGCACTCTTGTTAAAAGGCTTCAAATGCGAGACAAGTAATGACAAACAGCATTTTTACGTCCTTTTGAGATGCTCAAATTATTGCCAGTGAACTTAGGGTTCAAAAAAAGCCTCTTTACCTCCAACCAAGTATTTAGAATGATTGCTTCACATACATTTTTAAAATGTAAAAGACAATTGTTGAAAGAAAAACACACATTTAACAGTCCCTTCAGTTTCTAAACCTTAAGGCTTTGCTGTGGCATGGATGCTTTATGGTTTTAAGCATAAGAATTCCCCCAGGACTGCAAATAAGCCTATAAGCAGTCAGCTGCCCAAGTGATCCACATGGCAGTATAACTGTAATGCTAAAAGCATGAACACACATCTCGTAAGGGCTGTACAGTTTATTTTCTTGACTTCATCTGCCTTGCTACCAGCTGAAAATGTTTTGCTAGTTTTAAGACTGACTGCATATGCTTACACAAATGCAGATGTTTATGATCGTTATGGGATGGGAGACAAACCTTAATACACAAATCAAGTAATGTGACATGAAAAAAATAAAGAACCTGTTTAGAATTTGCCCACTATTAACTACTGAAGAATTTACAAACAGTTCTTCAGTAGCCCATATCTGAGCCAATTAGCAAGGTTTAACTGAAAGCTTGTGGCATACAAAGCAGTTTAAACACTCTGTAAGATTAGGCCTAAAGAATTAAGTAGCCCAACTTTGTTAATATAAATACCAAATCACATTAGAGCTTGCATTTAACAAGTCTTCCCATTCTTTCAACAGCACTGGCATGAAAAAGGAATGTTCCGGAATTAGAATTTCATTGGCCAAAACATCAGCTGAGAACACTTGGATTTCTACACCGGCAAGCAAATATTTTAAAATGCTGTACCACGAGAGGCCTAGGAAGCATTTTAGTCTATTTTACAGCTAAAGCATCCCATTACTGACCCTCCAAATCCAATCCCTCCCACAAGATTTCTATGATGTGAGAGAGGGCAGAATATTCACCTGGTTTGTTCAGAGAAGCTGTAAAGGCCTGTTGTATCCCACTGATCTATCGTGTTTGGTGTACTCAGTCCCCAAATTTCAGAGCAAGTGCTGTGCATAAATTGAAAACAAAAACAAAAAATTGATATGAATATGGAACATGGTTATTCAAAACACCATGATGTCAAACATGGAAAAATGTACAGAATACTTCCTTTCACATAGAAGATAGAGCATTATTAGACTTGAATTTAAACAGACATCTCATGCTATATTTTCTATATGAAGGAGGCTATCAAAATGGAACACGTGATTCAAGGTAAATGATAATGTTTTTAAAAGGTGAACAAGTTTTCTAACCAAGTAGTCAATATAGCTGCAATGTTCCTTAAAACAGGCACAATTTTAGCCTAGCTCTTAAAATTAAATTATCAAGGGTAGTTTCAGGTCTGTTGGTTTGTTTTGTTTTTAAATATAAGCTGCCCTAAAATTACAAACAAAGGCCACGTGTATCTGAATCATCACAGCCTAACTTTAAGGTACCATCACTTCAGCAGTCTCATTCTCCATGCACATACTAGTTTACCGCTTTTTCCAAAACAGGAACATTCACTGAAGAAAACCATGTTGCAGCTGTTCACACTATTTTACGTACTCTCCTTGATTAAATAACTGAAAACTATTTTCTACCGCATATAAAACATAAAATACAACTCTGTAACACTGTAGTAAATATTGTAAGTCTTAATGACAGAACAACAAACCTAATTGTTAAACCAAGCAGGAGGAAATGAGAGAACTATTTCTTCACCAAACTGGTTCAATAACAATCACAGAAGTAAAGAAAAAGGAGCCTCCAGTGACAGGCACAGACTAAAAGAAGCAGATTTAAGCAAAGCAAGAAAACAGCATGGGCTTATAAATGGGCAGCACATTTTCAGAGACATAGCTTAATCTCAGGTGATCACGTATGTGCTCTGTGACCACTGGAAACTGACAGTTTATTTTACTTAACACACAAGTAGACTTGGCACCTCAGAAACAAAGAATTTGGGTGACAAGCAACTTACAACTCCACTAGCACAAAGCTGGAAATTTGACCAGCTGCTACGTTACCTTTGAACTTAAGAACCTCTGAAAAGTTGCAGCAGAAAGAAGAGAATACAAGTTCACCAAACTCCTGGTTTTAAATATAGGCTTTGCTAAATATAGGCTTTTTATCATCTAAGCTACTAATCTTAGCTGATACACTCATAAGTTTGGATTGGGTGCTCAAGGGAATAGAAGTGAGGTATGTATTTTTGTTTCTCCTCCCTACACAGGGAAAATTCATTAGTGTTATGAAACAAAAGAGCAGACAGCACAGCATTATATTTAAAATCATCTTTAGGACAGACAACCACTTCAATTCCATGGTCACTTTAATAAAACCTAAGTGTGGGTTACTGGCAAAGGGAAGGAATGGTTCTGGTCCCCTTCATGCTCATCCCACGTGCCTCACTTCTAATACCACCCCAGGGATGCTGAAATGTTTGTGCAATTGAGCAGTGAGTCAAAGCAATGAACATAACAGACATGGCTGAAAATTCAAGTTTTTTTGAGTTGCTTTTCAGCCAGATCAGTTCTTCTACTCACTGTGGAGCTACACAAGCACTGCAGAGGAAGAATGAGATTGTGACTTGTGACAGCAGCTTGCACTTAATGACAAAAAGAAACGTCCAACAAAACATGACCTTTCACATTTTACTGCCAATGGACACAAGTGGAAGTCCTATGCTAGATGAACTTCTGTCTTTTTGCAGCAGCAGACAGCCACGTGCAAAGCCCCATTCTCCAACACCTAGCTCTCCAAAAAGAGCTAACTGCCCTGAACTAGTTACATCTACCTAAGACACTAGCAGAAAGGACAGTTCTCTGGCCAGAATCAGAGCAGGCAGAAGAGGGACACTGACCACTGGCAGAGCCTACAACCTCTCTCATTCAAGTTCCTAAGCTGCCTCCAGGACAGCAAGCTGCCAGAAGCTGTACAAGGACAGAACAGTTGCCTTGCAGACACACAAGCAGTCCGTGGGACATCAGGGAGCATCCCTGCACTGTACTGTGTCCTTAAATGTGCACCACTGCTGCTTGTAAGACAGATCATCATGCACATGAAATCAGCAGACAGCGTGCTGTGTATTAACTGACACAGCCAGCCCTGACAGCTTACTACCTTTGAGCAACAGATCCTTTATACAAAGTAATGTTCCAAAGCTGATGCTGTCACATAATTTATGTTCCTAAAATTGAGGGGTGCATCACTGGTATAAGTGCAACGTGCCACACAGCTGCTTCACAAGACTCAAGTCAACAAATTTAAAAGTAAAATTTTATAGCCCTTAGAGCATGATGAACAATACCTATTATTATTAATTTTTCTCTATAAATATTTGAACTATCAAAGTTGATAGCATATTACAAGCCCTATGAAAAGAAACAGTATTCAGAAGTGACTGCATGATGGAGCCATAACTTGCACTGAAACCCAGGACACCCCAGAGAAAGAAGGTGGCAAGGAAACAGGTGGGAGTGTTGGAAAAGGGGGCACAGGAAAAGCAATCAGTTCAGAGCAAAACTGCTCCATTACTCAGCATCTTATGAAATATACTGTCTTCCAGGACATATGTCTGCTTAGAGCTGGGATTAATATCAATAGGTTACTGGCTTATCTACACTAGGACTACATTCCAGGTCAAAAATGCACAAGCATGTGGAGCAATCGCCTAAAGTGACTAGGAAAATTAAATTAATATTCACATTTTAAAGAAAATGTACAGCATTGAAGAGGCTTTCAGGATAGGGTGTAGCTGCGTTACCTGAGCGTTCCCTAGGCTTCCAACCTTAGATGCTATTGCACTAGGGGAACCTGGTGTGCTGACTCTGAGGAACAGTACAGAGCGTAGAGCGGAGTGGAGACGCTGCAGCTAGGCTCTGTGACGAGAGGGGGACTTGATTGTTCTTGTGCACACCAAGACCGATAAGCTGCACTTTTTGCTACCCTGAGCCAAAGACCTGTCACGATTTTGACAAAATGCTGTACTCTAGTGAACTTTTTCTCATTATAATACCAAAACACACCTCCATCCCAAAAGCTACCCGCCTCCAAGGTGTGACCACCCCTCACTGAGCACGTGCTCTGAATTTCTCAGAGCCTATACCTTTAAACGAAAGCAAGAAAACTTTTCACCAATCACAACTAAGATATGCTTGACTAGAGTCACTCAAGCTCCACCTAAAAGATAGAAAATAATATAAATTGGCCTAAGAGAGAGGGGATGTTAGGGGAGATACCATCATGAGGGAATATACAGTCATGAGAACCTCCTGATTTCTGGGATCAGTCGATAGGCTGAGCCTCTCTTCCCCCCCTCACCCCCCCATTGGGACGCCTTTGGGTGAGATTTGAACACTTGGTTATACTGGGTGTCTCCACGGAAACTTAGAAATCTCTATAGTCTTTGTGCCTTTTAACGCATTAATAGCCAGCCTGTGCACCTGTGTATTTCATGCATGCTAGCTTGCTTTTGCAGACAGTAAATTATCGTCAGCAATCCAAAGAACCTGTGTACCTGTTGCTGTTATAAATTGCACTTAACTGCATTGTTCCTAGCTGTGATAGTTCTCATTGAGCGTGACTAGAGCGAGGGCATGTTAGCACGTTACATTGTTGGAGAATCCGTGATTGTGATAGTTCAGTACTCTGAATCCAACCGGACCTGTAAAGGTTAATCAGCTATACCCCTTAACACAAAAAAGCACTACAGAGTCTGCAGGAAACATATGATCTGTATGAACAAATGCAGTCATCAATTTTACCATTCACTGGGAGAAACATCTAAGGAAATGGTTTCCCCACTCTCCTCAAACTAGATCCACTGCCCAAGAGGTGCAAGACTTCCTCCTACTACGTCACCCAGCCTAACCTAGGACTCTTAATATTCATACACATATATTCAGAATGAGATTTCTGACCACCATCAAAACATTCTTCATACACAGCACCTCCATTAGCCTGCAGTTACTGCTCCTATACGTGCTCATTCACACACAAACAATAGCCTGGTGGAGGGCTGAGGCTCCTATTCATTCCAGATTGCTGGTGGCTGGTAAAGAAGGTAACTGCATTCTGAAAGATGCTTAAGCAGCCACTAAAACCATCTAATAAAACAGGAAAACAGGAGGCATAGACTTAGCGTCCCAGAATAAACAGGAAACATTATCTCTTAAACTTACCTTTCTGAAGTGTCCCAAACCCCTTAGGGAGGGAAGGTTCCTTCTTTGCCTTACTCCATAAAGATTTCAGAAGAATCGAGGACTAACATCTGTACTCATAAGTTAAATCTCATCTGGAAAAAATTCCCAGGCCCTGGAACATGATCACGTATGCTAGAAAGAAGCTAGGACATTCCCCAGCCAGCACTGCACTGTGCCAATTAGTGCTCTCCCACTCAATTCCCAGGTCTGAGAGTTGGCACACAATTGGGACCGCTTGCACTGGGCAGTTCAGCTGCAGCCACCCTGCCCTGGAAGCAAAGAGCGTAAAAGCATGGACATAGGCAGTCCCGAGCCAGTTGGCCACAGTGCCCAGGAACATTCCCGGCACGTTTAATTTATTAGGAGCGAAGTAGCCAACATGTATCACCATTTCATCTTTAGTGAGCAGGCTGCCCTCAGGCTGAAGCCTTGAAGCACACTTCAGGCTTCATGTTTTATAGAACAGGTTTTGTTTGTTTGTTTGTTTTGTTTGTTTTTTGTTTTGAACCCATTGTATATTATTGTATATTGTATACATAGGGCTGCTCCTTGATAGGGAAGGTCTCCTCACAGACAATGACATAGGCAAAGCAGAGACGCTTAACGCCTTCTTTGCCTCTGTCTTCAATGCCGATGATGGGCTTCGGGACCCAGGGTGCCCCGAGCTGGAGGACCGGGACGGTGGGGATGACAAACTCCCAACCGACCCTGAACGTGTGCAGGATTTGCTACTCCACCTGGATCCCTACAAGTCCATGGGTCCGGATGGGATTCATCCCCGGGTGCTGAAAGAGCTGGCGGATGTCATCGCGGAACCTCTCTCAATTATTTTTCAACGATCCTGGGAATTTGGAGAGGTCCCGGTAGACTGGAAGCTGGCAAATGTTGTGCCGATTTTCAAGAAGGGTCAGAAAGAAGACCCTAGCAATTACAGGCCTGTCAGTCTCACGTCAGTGCCTGGTAAAATCATGGAGAAGATGGTTCTCGAACTTATTGAGGCGCACCTGGGGGACAAAGCAGTCATTGGTCCCAGCCAGCATGGGTTTGTGAAGGGTAGGTCCTGCCTAACTAACCTGATTTCCTTTTATGATAAGATCACCCGTATGGTGGACCAAGGGAAACCAGCTGATGTGATCTTTTTGGACTTCAGCAAAGCTTTTGACACGGTTTCCCATAGGATCCTACTGGACAAAATGTCCACCATACAGCTAAATAAAAACATCATCCGATGGGTGAGCAATTGGCTAACGGGCAGGGCCCAAAGGGTTATGGTAAATGGGGCTGCGTCAGGCTGGCGGGCGGTCACCAGTGGGGTCCCTCAAGGCTCCATTTTAGGGCCGGTACTTTTCAATATTTTTATAAACGATCTGGATGTAGGAATAGAAGGTATTTTGAGCAAGTTTGCTGATGACACCAAACTTGGAGGAGTTGTGGACTCGAATGAGGGTGGAAAGGCCTTGCAGAGGGATCTGGATAGGTTGGAGAGCTGGGCGATCACCAACCGCATGAAGTTCAATAAGAGCAAGTGCCGGGTCCTGCACCTGGGACGGGGAAACCCTGGCTGCACGTACAGACTGGGCGATGAGATGCTGGAGAGCAGCCTAGAAGAGAGGGATCTGGGGGTCGTGGTAGACAGCAAGTTGAATATGAGCCAGCAGTGTGCCCTGGCAGCCAGGAGGGCCAACCGTGTCCTGGGGTACATCAAGCACGGCATCGCTAGTAGGTCAAGGGAGGTGATTGTCCCGCTCTACTCTGCGCTGGTGCGGCCTCACCTCGAGTACTGTGTGCAGTTCTGTGCACCACAGTATAAAAAGGACATGAAACTGTTGGAGAGTGTCCAGAGGAGGGCTACGAAGATGGTGAAAGGCCTGGAGGGGAAGACGTATGAAGAACGGCTGAGGTCACTGGGCCTGTTCAGCCTGGAGAAGAGGAGGCTGAGAGGAGACCTCATCACAGTCTAC
This sequence comes from Stictonetta naevosa, assembly GCA_011074415.1. Lineage (NCBI taxonomy): Eukaryota > Metazoa > Chordata > Aves > Anseriformes > Anatidae > Stictonetta > Stictonetta naevosa. The sequence continues at coordinate 84,960 of MU012848.1, read as the reverse complement.
AACTTCCTCGTAAGGGGGTGTCGAGAGGCAGGAGACCTTTTCTCCATTAACACCAGTGACAGGACCCGCGGGAACGGGGTTAAGCTGAGGCAGGGGAAATTTAGGCTTGACATCAGGAGGGGGTTCTTCACAGAGAGGGTGGTTGCACACTGGAACAGGCTCCCCAGGGAAGTGGTCACTGCACCGAGCCTGTCTGAATTTAAGAAGAGATTGGACTGTGCACTTAGTCACATGGTCTGAACTTTTGGGTAGACCTGTGCGGTGTCAAGAGTTGGACTTGATGATCCTTAAGGGTCCCTTCCAACTCAGGATATTCTATGATTCTATGATTCTATATTGCAGCACTGGTAAGCCATCATTGTTTCCAAAATATATTTTGACTCCTGCAGCCAAGCAGGACTGTGTAGACAGGGCTTAAATATACTCCAAAATACAAGCTCAGCGCTAATACACCTCCTCCCAGCAGAGTGGACATGTTCATTCCAAGGAGCATTTTCATAGCTGGTCTCAATACAATTTAACTGTTGACATAAATGAGGTCAACTATCCAAAAGCTAGTTTTGCTGTTGATTTTTATTTACTCATTTTAAATCATTTCAATACAGGTTTAGATTAGCAAATCACCATATTCTGTGGCCTCCTGCACTTCAAACAAGCTTGCTCTGGGATACTAGCATTGCTGCTTTTGCAGACCCTATAAAATTACTGAATTTATTTTAAGGGACTTTAAGAATTCAAACAATCAAATTGGCTTAATTTTCCATGTGTTCTGAAGTTCTAGCAAAAGAAGATGAAGGAGAAATGCTCTAAAGATACTTGCAACAAGGAACTGCTAAACCCAGGGATTTTCAGGGAAAAGTCAGTGTTCTAGCAAACATTTGCTACACACTCAGCCTGGGACAACTCGGTCTTGCAAATCCAACGTCAGGACTGACCAGAACACAGATGTGGTAAAGAAAGGGTCAGACAAGTTACAACTGGGTGGAACCAACACTACTTCTGCCTAAGCCTTTCCCTAAATGGGAAGGGCTGCACGAGTTGGAGTTTCAACCTTTTTATCTGCTTATAAGGAGCAGCATCTCAGATGATATTACACAATTCTGGCAAGAAGAATCTTTAATGTGGCTATCAGCATGCAACAGTACAAGGTATGCCTTCAATTCTTCCATTTCATCATTTCCTTTAACAGGAAAATCCAAACTCCAAAAAACCCTACTCTGGGCAATAAATTACCTAAACAGCAGAGAGCTTCACAATTTTGAGACAAAGTGCCCAAGCCACTTCTCTTTAGTAAGACGCACAATACTGACACATAGGAAAAACATGGGTGCAGGAAGAACATAAAGATAACCAAAAAGTCTTTGTATTGTGTAAGTCTACATGGTACAGATGATGTTCCCAATCAGCATAAACAGTGCAAGCTATCTTACTTGAATAGTAGGCTTACTTGATATAAGCCTACTACAAAAGTGGACATCTACTTCAAATATAAATGAATTTTTAACCTGTCCATAAAGAATGAACATGGACAAAAGCAGTTTGAACCACACTTAAGCAAGCTGATTGCTTTTTTTTTTTTTTAAACTCATTATATTCTTACTAGAAGAATCAAAGCCTGTATCAGAATCCATAATAATGAGATATAAACTGTAAAGGATGAAGCAGTCTAGAGTAGATGGAGTGCATCAACGGGAAAACAGACTGAAGACAGATTTTTGTATTTGCAGTATGATTAGTGGCAAAGGACGCTGCCCATCAAGGTGGAAAAAGGAACAGGATAAGGTACTGCTCTCAATTTACTGAAAGATGTATTGCCAACCATCATATTAATATTAGTCTGTGACAGTACGATCTCATCTTAGCAAATTCAGAAAGCCATTTGCATTTTGACTTGCAGTGGCACTAATTCTGAATTAGAAACCCCCACGACTGGAGATGCATCAACACAGAACAGTCCACAGCCTTTGCAGATGTCCAGATGCCAACTAATAAAGCCACCTCAGATTGGTGTTCAGCCTAGGTTGCCTAATCAGGTTCAGTTCTTCAGCACAGCTAAAAGCCAGAGGTACCAATTTGCAAGATCCAAGCATTGTCCAAATAGCTGTGACCACAGCATCAAACAAGCTGACACTGCACTGCATACGCTCCAAGATATCCCTGTACTTTCCCCAAGTACATTTGCAAAATAGATGATATACATAGGGACAAAGGTGGTAGGTCTTGTCAGTGATATCCAGTTGTGCAGAGATGCTTTTTTTATTGAAGGTTATAGCTGAAAGAACCTGAAGTCAGCACAATTTTAAACAGTACTGTGTGTGCATCAGAATGGTTACACATGTAATACACAGACACCAGCCTAAACAGGTAGCTACTATTGTGAATTTAATCTTTTTCTTGAGTGACAGATAGAACAAAGCAACCTTCTTACCACTAAAACTGTTCACAGTATTGGAAACACTGCATGCTTTAGGTACTTTCTTTGTACTAAATGAAGTACTTGCCACAAACACTACATCAGATGCAAGTTAGGTGGAACCACTTCAAAGACATTTACATATCAAGTAGTAGAAGCTCTCTACAGAAATTGGTAAATATTGTCACAGCTCAAGCATAACTGCAATTCCATGTTATTCTTCAATCCTGCAAAGAAATGGGATGGCTGTACAGGAGCTGGAAGGCATGGAGTTGACAGTCTCTTCCCTAACTGAAGTGGTAGCACTAGAAAGATGAAAAATAAAATTTGAAAAGCAAATTTCATCACATTAGCCAAAGTCTGTATTACTCAGTAATCATTACATAAAGGTCTTGGACACTGACCTCCCCTATTTGTTAGGTACTACACTTGAACTCCCAATTTTTTTCCTGGACCATACTCTTCAGAGTCTACAGCCAGTAATAGGTTTTCAAGTTCACTTTTAAGGTAATCTTTTCCATTCATCTTTCTCCTACACCTTAACCTCAACAGGCCTTTCTACCACCAAAGGTAGTTGCCCCTACCTTTTCCTGAGGCATTTGTAGTGCTGGAGTTGCCACTGAAATAAAAATAATTTCAACAAATTGTGACAGTACTACTTTTATTCACTTTTTACATGGGAGACAAGAATAAATTCGTTTCCTAAATCCAAAATTCCCATTCAAAGCTTCTCTAGAGTTGTGAGCCTGATATTTATGTTTTCACTCATTTTTACTCACAGTCTAAATGAGAAAAATGCAAATGAAGTGTTCACTTGCAGTAAAGAAGTTACTTAGTACAGGCACAAAAACATCTTCATAGCAGCCTACCAGTTACAGGACTTACTACCTTCACTGAGATTTTGTCAAGGGGGCAGGAAGGAGGTACATAATTTTCTTCAAGAACAAATTTTTGTTACAACCAAACTATCCAAAATTCAGTTAGAACACTAAAAAAAATAGTTACCAGACTTACAGAATCCCATTTTCTCATAAGAAAGGAGCAAATTACATTGCCTTAATATTACTCATGGCTGCTTCTCTAAAATTTGCCTCAGAAAACAGGTTAAAGTCTATAGACTGAAGACCGGTATCTTTTTTTTTTTTTAATTTAATTATTTAAGATCTTAAGTCTAAGACCTTATACACAACACAGAGAACTGGAAAACAAGAACATGGTTATATTAACTTAAGCTCCAGTTCAGCACTGGTATAGCTGGATCGAAGTTGCACTCCTGTGAAGACATTGTCCTTTACTCCACTGATACTAAGAAAAGGATCAACTGGTGGATGAAAGAAGTGAATCCTTCCTCCTCTTCTGCTGGTTTCTTCCCGATGACCACTGGGGTTCAAGAACCCATAAAGCTCAGTGGGATGCATACAAAGGGGTATACCAAACCTTTGGAACAAGGGTATTGAAGATAACAGGAAAGATGGATTTGAAAGGCTGAGAGATAATACAGATTAATCAAGATCAGCAATCAAAAAGATTCATGACTTAGGTAGAAGATTATATTCAGCACAGTTAACCTCCTATGAAATCTGCCTGATCACGGTTTCCTTAATTCCGGGTTTCAAAGGAAAGTATGTGTAGCTACTTTTATATTCCAACTTGACAGTCCTTCCTATATACTGGCAGCTAGCATTTCTCCATATTACAGCCTAAAACATCTGCATCAGCCAGCAGCAATGCCAATTACACTACCTGTGTTTGCAAACAGCATCTCAGCTAGCTGTACAGCCAGTTGTCTGAACAACGGCTTCCTGTAAAGTGTACTTTGGCTCACTTAAATGCCTCAGCTACTGAATTATATCTTGCTCGCAGTTTATTTTCCCCATGCTGGGGTGGCAGGAAGAAGGTTATCTGCACTCAGATATGTTCTCAGTTAGAAAACATTAAACAGATCTGCAATAGCAATGCAATTTTTAAGTTACTTTCATGAGATCCACCCTACTCCTCTTTGGATCCCACACTGTTTTGCATCCCAGCAGAACTGACCAGTCTTTTTGCTTACATTTCCATCAGCCTACATTATAGTTACAAAATATCATCTGCTCACTTAAATATAAATAAGCAGACATACACATTCATCAACTGGCACGACTCAAAGCTATAGCAGTACATTTCTGTTTGTGAATATTGTGAAGTAACACAGAAATCCCAGTCTCCTTTTCTTACTACAGTGTAAAGACTTGGGAATTTAGTATGAAATTATTTTTCTAAGCATCAACTAGAGTGATGAGCTAATATCTTGACCAATGCTGAATAAAAAGCACAAGCCTGAATTCCTCTTAAAAATCATTTAGACAAATCTGCAGTAGCACTCATTAAAAGGAGCTGGACACGACTCTTCCAATGAGACCGTTCTGTGATAGACACGAGTAGAGAAGCAGACCACTAGGAAAGGAAAAAAAAGAAATTCAGTTAAAGGATAGTATTAGCAACCAGAGTAAACAGATACTTGAACAGAAGTATAGGTGGGCAGTTAGACAGCTACCAGATTCTCCCATTCTTCAAAGGAAGCAACAGAGCCTGTTAAGTATAGGAAAAGGATATTAAGTAATGTCTAAAGAAGACCTGGACTGCAGAGGAGAAAGCTCTTACAGAACTGAGAGCACAATTTTCTCTCTCAGCACAAACTCAACAAAACAATAGCAATGCTGGCAGCTGGGCACTAAGCTCCCACAATTATGAGTGCTTCCTCAAGTACCTCTAACCCCTTCAATTTACACTTTTATTTGTAAGTAGCCCTCGATACATTAAAAGCTTTGTTCCACCTCTCCCTGCTCCCTCCTCCACCTTTTTTCCCTGCCTCCTTCCTCCCCACACAAACACTGAAGACATACTATAGCCAATAAATGTTTACAAATGTGTATACTGAGTGGAATATAAGTCAGGAACCATTACACAACTCTCCTCTTAATCAGAGCCCTTTCAAGAAAAAGAAGTTGACATTGAATTTTATGTAATACATTAAAAAAATGTTACATCAAATACAAAATTCAGCATTTGAACTGTGGAAAATGACTCAAGTAACCTTCCTTATAAGTAGATCTATGCTAAAAAATAAACACATCAAAATAACCAGAAAAGCAGGAGCCACGGGATACAGTTAACCTCTCTAACACTGTGGGAAAGAGGGGAAAAGAAGTCCTTGAACAATGCAATTTACTTTAGCTTAAACTCTGAGGATGTCCACATGGGACACAGAAGTGGAAGGTGAGGTACAAAAGAGACTCTGTTAGAGGCCAACAGCAGGGCCACCAGCTGTTTTCTCCCAGCCCTGCATAGTGCCCTGCCAGCCACTCAGCTCAATGAACAGCATTTGCTTCTCTTGCCTTTTCTCAAGGCACGCTTCTTCCTGGTCACATGTTCAACAAACTGCCGACAAAGGCAAAAGTACAGATATAAGGCCCCTTCAAAGCACTTTATTCTCCCTTCTCCCAAATCTCAACGTGCTAGCCCAGTGCTGTCAGACAAAATAAAGCAGCCATCGACAACAAGCATTACCTTTATTTTTTTTCCCTCAGTACCAGGAGATGCTTGGATGGATAGCACCTCACAGTTCAAGAACAATTTTTCCAGGGTGCCATGGAAACCAAGCAGAAGGAAACTATTTATTTTTCTTGCTGTCCACATGGTCTGTTTAGATGCACATCTTATCAAGGGGTCTTCACTCCCCGTTCAAAGCCAGGCAGAGAGCAACCTGCAAACTTGTAAGCTTCCAAAGAGCAAGGTCAGGCAGCACAGAGATGGTGCTCAGGACCAAGAAACAGACAGCATGCAGCACAAATCAGCCTCTCTTAAGAGTCAGCAGAGAGCTGGCCACAAGTCTAAACCTTGTGCTAGAGAGACTGAATGCAGGGAGCACGCAAAAGCAGCCTATGGAAATCATAAGCTAACAGCTCTACTGGGAAACTTGCCCTACAGTTTCCTATTCCAATGTAACTACTTTGAGCAGCTGCAACTTATATCTCATGAACTCTGAGCAAACTTGCTGGCAATAAGATGAACCACAATGTAGGTTTAGCCCTCCTAATGAAATATTCAAAAAAGCCATCAAAAAGTGACTTTGAGAAGCCCCATGTCCAGTGAGGGTTTCAAATGTACAACAGCATTCACAACAGCACCTCCCTGAGACTAACCAGGCAGAAAAAAGTAGACCAATACATAACCCCACAAGCTCTAAGAATGCAGGTTTGTACTTTGAGACGTCATTTATGAAATGCTAACTCTGAATTCCTACACTGCTTTCATTTGTTCAACTACTGTATCCAATAAAAGCTTTCTGACTGCTAAATTATTTTGCAGTCCACTACACTCAGAAATGTAAATACAGCACTTCAACTGGGACAGAAGCGTGTAATTTTGAAATTCCCCCAGCTGGAAGCACTGTATTCATTATGTGTCTGAGTGAGCTAATATTAACATAAGATATCCGTATTTAATCTGAGAACATTATACTGAAGTATTCTGTCAGAAAGTCCAAAGACATTTAAGATATCAGAAGGCCACCACACATCCTGAAATAAATACAGGATCACAGCTTCATTATTGGAGTAAAGGAAGACAGAGAGACATGTTCTGAAAATGTCCATTTAGGAAATAACCTTTCAGAGCTCTGGGTAGCTGGTGAGATGTTGCATGCAGCTATGAAGCAAGTATGCTCAGCAACTCAGCCTGATAAATCGCAATCTGTCCTCCACTCTCGTACCACCTCTATTAAAACAGTTGATTGAGCAATTCCTTTCTAATAATTAAATTACTGCTGAGTTGTTTCAACTAAAGAGAGATGACTAGCACAGTCTTCTAGAAAAGGAGCGATGTCAATCTATTAAAAAATCTTTTACTTACAAGTTACATGAGGAATGAACAACCTAATGATTCATCTCATTTCACACCACATGTGGTTATATTTTCATTTTTCTGTTTCCTATTAGAAACCAATATCATGCCATGAGTTAAGATGACACCCAACACAGCTCCACGGATTGACACGGCATCATCCTTAACAGGGACTAAGGTGAAGGCAAACCTGAACAGAATGAAGAGTACCAAAGGACAACGGATCTTTACAGAAAGCCATGTCCATCACAACACTGGCTGAGCTGTCCACAACAAACGGCTCTGCTAACAGTTGATGGCAATCTCAGAGATTGTACTTTCAAAAGACAAACAGAGCTCAGCACACACATTTCAGGACTAGCTCCACACAAATGTTCAAAGATGACCTTTGTCTCAAGTTCTCCAACCACTATTAGTCAAAGTAGGTGAAAGCTTTTCCCACGAGCTACCAGGTACAGCTACCAAGGGCAAAGTCAAATAGTTTCTCTCAAGCAGCCTGTCCCCCTCCAAGTGGATAAGCACTATGAGTGGGCTGTTTTACAACTGGTGGACAGCAGAAAAACTGAAGATGTGACATTGTGATTAACTATCTCAAACTAGTGGGTATTGGGGGTGCTGAGGAAGAAGGATTAGCTGTGCAAGACATTTATCTTAGCCACACTGCCTGAAAAATACACTAACTTGACAAAAGAGTGCTGTTAGAACAACAGTTACAGGAATCTTTTAATACTTCATTTCAAACCAAAGCTGCTTCTGGACAGCTTCCCCTATGGATTAAAAACCCACCTTGTGAAATCCAGGAAAACAAGTGAGCACAGGACATGTATTAAAGTGCTCAACACAGCAAAGCCACCATAGCAGAAGGACTCCTGTTGCAGCCTACACCAGATGTGGGCACACCTAGCAGAAAACTGGTGAAACTTTGAGAGAAGATGCTGACCTTAATCCACATCCAAACGAGTATCTTTGGAGATGAGGAATAAAAAAGAAATCAAAGAAACTCAAGTATTACATAACTAAGGTCCCTAGTATATGCAGAATTCCCTGCAAGTAAGAGTTGAATGAAAGTAAGGTTTGAGCCATAAAGAAAGCTTCTGCAGGCAACACACTGGGGAGAACAACTGAATGGTACCTGTGCTGTGACTGTTACAACAAATTAATACATGCAAATATAAAAATTAACTGAAGTCAGTCAATTGCATTGCCTTCACTCACAGCAATGCCTGTATTTTATTAGAAATATTTTTAAAAAATCATAATCATCAAGGAATTATTTTTTTCTGGCATCGAGGCCACTTAAGGCAGCCAAGGGAGCTGCCAGGACCCAGCAGCCCACGTGAGGGAGGCTGATGAGGTGTAGGCGGAGCCAGCAGCACCCCCTCCAAAAAAAAAAAAGCAGCCCCTAGCCTCCACATCTCTTGTGGCCTCTCCAGCCACGGTCACCGATGTGGCTACTCAGATGGAGGGCTCAGGGAAACACGCGGCCATCCAGGTCTTGGGCTGCAGGGTGTGCCCGAGTCTTCTGTCGGTATCCGACAGCAGCAGCGAGGGGTATGCCTGTGGGAGGTGTGCCCAGCCAGGTAGCGGAGCTTCAGGAGGTGAGCAAGCTCAGGAGCATCAGGGAGTCAGAGAGGGAAATTGACTGGTGGAGGTGTACTCTACCCTCTCTGAGACAGACTCACGAGCCTGCCACAGCACAAGTGTCTCCTGCTACACAGAAGACAAAAGTTCCCTCATCCCGCCAGGCAGTAGGAGGGGACCTAGGCCAAGGGGGGGAATGGAGGCAGGTTCCTGTTTGGGGTGGTAGGCGAGCCCTGTCCCTGCCCACCTCACCTTCGCATCTACCCTTATATAACAGGTGTGAGGGTCTAGAACACGACAGTCAGAACAACGAAGTAGATGAAAGCCCGTCCCAGTTGGAGTGGGCGCCTAAGGCAGGGCAACCTACCCCCCACATTGCTACATCATCTGTCAAAAAAGAAAGAAGGGTTATTGTCATGGGGGGCTCCCTTCTGAAAGGGACAGAGAGCCCAATATGCCGACCGGACCCAACCCACAGGGAAGTCTGTTGCCTCCCTGGGGCTCAGGTGAGAGACTTTGCTAAGAAAGTGCCTGCTACGGCCCTCTGACTACTACCCGCTACTGGTCTTTCAGGCTGGTAATGACGAGGTAGCAATGAGAAGTCCGAGAGCAATCAAAAGGGCCTTTAGGGTGACTAGTTAAAGGATCAGGGGCACAGGTTGTGTTTGCCTCCATCCTTCCAATAAGGGAGATCGATGCTGACAAGCAGGCTCATCACATTAACACGTGGCTTCGGGACTGGTGCAACCGGCAGAACTTTGTTTTTTTCGACCATGGGAAGGTCTACATGACACCAGGCCTGCTGGCACCAGATGGGATGCACCTCTCTCAGAGGGATAAGGATTTTTGGTCAGGAGTTGGCAGGGCTGATAGACAGGGCTTTAAACTAGAGTCAAAGGGGGAAAGGGATAAAACCAGGCCCACTGGTGATGAGCTAAGGGATAGCACGCTAGAATCGGAGGGACTGTGTGCCAGTGAGGTCCTTCGGTCAGATCCACAAGGTGCTGCGGGTAGGGAGGCACATTTGAAGTGCTTCTACACAAACACACGCAGTACTAGGAATAAAATGGATGAGCTAGAAGTCTTGGCCCAGTCCCACAGCTATGACATCATCGGCATAAGTGAAACCTGGTGGGATGAGTCCTGTGGCTGGTGTGTTGCAGTAGATGGTTACATGCTCTTCAGGAGGGAAAGGCAGGGTAGGCAAGGTGGGGGGGGTGGCAATGTGAAGCAGGGGCTGGACTGTGTGGAGCCTGCAGTTGGTGATGGCAAAGTTGAGAGCCTCTGGGTAAGGATTAAGGGACGAACAAATAAAGGGGATGGCGTTGTGGGAGTCTATTACAGACCATCTGGCCAGGACAACAACACCAATGAATTATTCTTTGCAGAACTGAGAGATGCCTCGAGATCAACTGCCCTTGTCCTTAAGGGGGATTTCAACCTGCCAGACGTTAACTGGGATCACCACACGGCTGACACGAGCAACTCCAGGAGGTTCATAAAGCACCTAGATGATAACTTCTTGGTGCAGGTGCTAAGGGAGCCAACTAGGAAAGGTGCCCTCCTAGACCTGTTGCTGGAGAACAGAGAGGGTCTTGTGGGAGACGTGGCAATTGGCGGCTGTCTTGGTCATAGTGACCATGAAGAGGTTGAGTTTAGAATTTACGGTGACAGAAGGAAAACTGCCACCAAAACTTCAGCCCTGGATATGGGGAAAGCAGACTTTAGGCTGCTCAGGGAACTAGTCAGCAAGGTCCCCTGGGAAACTGCTTTTGAAGGCATTGGTGTCCATCAGTGCTGGTCAGCCTTTAAGCACTGCTTCCTAAAAGCACGGGATCAGGCAATTCCAAAATATTGGAAGACAGGCAGGCCGGGCAGGAGGCCGGCCTGGCTGACCAGGGATCTTCTACTAGAGCTTAGGCAAAAAAAGAACGTGTATGGCTGCTGGAAGGAGGGTCAGGCAACAAGGAAGGAATACAGGGATGCTGTTTGTGTTTGTAGGGAGAAAATTTGTGTGGCAAAAGCCCAACTAGACTTGAAGCTGGCCATGTCTGTGGGAGACAAAGTTTATTCTTAAAAAAATATGTGAACAGAAAAAGGAGAACCAAAGAAAACATAGATCCGCTACTTGGTGGGGAAGGTCTCCTCACAGACAAGGACATAGGCAAAGCAGAGACAGTTAATGCCTTCTTTGCCTCCGTCTTCAACACTGATGATGGGCTTCAAGACACTGGGTACCCTGAACTAGAGGACTATGATGGTGGGAATGACAAATTCCCAACCGACCCTGAACATGTGCAGGATGTGCTGCTCCACCTGGACCCCTGAAGTCCATGGCCATGGGTCCAGATGGGATTCATCGCAGGGTGCTCAGAGAGCTGGCTGACATCATCACAGGACCTCTCTCAGTTATTTTTCAACAGTCTTGGGAATCTGGAGAGGTCCCAGTAGACTGGAAGCTGGCAAATGTTGTGCCAATTTTCAAGAAGGGCAAGAAAGAAGACCCAGGCAATTACAGGCCTGTCAGTCTCAATTCAGTGCCTGGTAAAATCATGGAGAAGATTATCCTTGAAGTTATTGAAGCGCACCTGGGGGACAACACAATCATTGGTCCCAGCCAACATGGGTTCACGAGGGGTAGGTCCTGCCTAACAAATTTGATTTCCTTTTATGATAAGATCACCCATCTAGTCGATCAAGGGAAACCAGCTGATGTGATCTTTTTGGACTTCAGCAAAGCTTTTGACATGGTTTCCCATAGAATCCTACTGGACAAAATGTCCAGCATACAGCTAAACATAAAACATCATACGATGGGTGAACAATTGGCTGACAGGCAGGGCTCAAAGGGTTGTGGTAAATGGGGCCACATCTGACTGGTGGATGGTCACTAGTGGGGTCCCTCAAGGCTCCATTTTAGGGACAGTCCTCTTCAATGTTTTTATAAATGATTTGGATGTAGGACTAGAAGGTGTTTTGAGCAAATTTGCTGACGACACCAAACTTGGAGGAATTGTGGACTCGGATGAGGGTGGAAAGGCCTTGCAGAGAGATCTGGACAGACTGGAGAGCTGGGCGATCACCAACCACATGAAGTTTAACAAGAGCAAGTGCCAGGTCCTGCACCTGGGACGGGGAAACCCTGGCTATCTGTACAGACTGGGGATGAGACACTGGAGAGCAGCCCCGCAGAGAGGAATCTGGGGGTCATGGTTGACAGCAAGTTGAATATGAGCCAGCAGTGTGCCCTGACAGCCAGGAGGGCCAACCGTATCCTGGGATGCATCAAGCACGGCATTGCTAGTCGGTCGAGGGAAGTGATTGTCCCGCTCTACTCTGCGCTGGTGCAGACTCACCTTGAGGTACTGTGTGCAGTTCTGGGCACCACAGTACAAAAAGGATGTAAAACTGTTGGAGAGTGTTCAGAGGAGGGTGACGAAGATGGTGAAGGGCCTGGAGAGGAAAGCATATGAGGAGCAGCTGAGGTCACTGGGCCTGTTCAGCCTGGAGAAGAGGAGGCTGAGGGGAGACCTCATCTCAGTCTACAACTTCCTCACGAGGGGGAGTGGAGAGGTAGGTGACCTATTCTCTGTAATCACCAGTGATAGGACCCGTGGGAACGGTGTCAAGCTGAGGCAGGGGTAGTTTAGGCTGGACATCAGGAAGAGGTTCTTCACCGAGAGGGTGGTCACACACTGGAACAGGCTCCCCAGTGAAATAGTCACTGCACCAAGCCTGTCTGAATTTAAGAAGAGATTGGACTGTGCACTTAGTCACATGGTCTAAACTTTCGGGTAGACCTGTGCAGTGCCAGGAGTTGGACTTGATGATCCTTATGGGTCCCTTCCAGCTCAGGATATTCTACGATTCTAAGGAAACCATAAAAAGGCTTAAAGAAGTATCAGTGTTCAGGTACAATAAAACATTTTTTTATTATTATTAAAGTGAACTTAGCTTGTTTGCTGAGATACTGCATGGCCTTACATGTTGAGTAAAAGCAAAAATCAATCAGCCAAGGTACCTGGCTACAGGCCTCTGTTCTCCTCAGGCCCAGAACAGAATATGGGACCCCATATCAGACATTAATGACAAAACTTGAATACACATGGGACAGATCCCTTAGAATCCAAATCAAAGCCTATTTCTTGAGCTTCACTGCCTAGAGCTAGGCAAAAAGGAAACATTAAGATGACAGACAAGTCCTGAAGTACTTGGCATGTTGTTCATGATCCATACCCAGAACATACAACTGCAGACTACTCCTACAAGCACTCTTGCCTCACTTGCAGTTGCTTAACAGCTGAAGTACTTTCTGAGGAAATCCAATAGTTTTCCTCTTCCTCACTCTACTTGTCAGGTGTCAACCCTGATCTACCAGCACCTGCCCTGTGCTGATGTGGCAGTTACCCTGCTCTCTCCCTGTACTACTGCAGCCAAAGATCAGAGTTTCAAAGGCTTGAGAATATCAGCATTCAAGTAAACAGATAGCTTCTCAGTGCAAAGAGAACTGGTTAATTCCTTCTGGGAAAGGCTGATTACTGGAGAAAACACCAAAGGGTCTCCACCTAAAAAACACATATTCCAGCTCTGGGCCGCAGTAAAAACGTCTCATCACTGAGCAGGATATTACAGCATTTTTTAAATGGCTGTCACCAATGCAATTTGCCACAGGCACAATCCCATTGGCAGTAGGCCTTCTGTTCTCCACCTATATTCATCTCACTGAAAGACATGGGGAACAGCAAAACACTGAACTCTAAACACTAGCAGACTGATGCCTTGTCAAAGCAGTAAGACAGATACATTGGATGTAAGCAAGACAGACAAAAGTGAAATAAATGAACAAAGGTATTTTCATTATTAGCTGTGTGAAATTCACCAGAATGGACACAGCTAAATTCTGTCCTTGCTATGACCTCTAAGTTTATATTCAAGCTCCCCTCACTGTTACAGAAGGGGACATGTTTATTACAGAAAGATAGGAAAGAACTACCAGTAAGTTTTGGTGAACAGATGCTGTGCTGCTGCAGACTTACACAGAGACATCTAGGTTCAGAATGTGCTCTTAAAAAGCGTAGTTAAGAGTCCATGAAATTAACATTTGAGTGACCTATTAAAGAGAAAACTCTTTCAACCAAACACCTGAAAGTCAAACACTGCTTCAAACACAGCTTTCCACAACAGAGCTGAAAGACTCCATATCAGTTGATACTAGATTTTCTTCATGTTCAAGGCTTCAGAACTACAGCATGAGTTCAAGTTATTTTAAATATCAGAGGAACTTGACCTGAAGCATCCCACAAAACTAATAGGAAGTGAAGACCAGTTCTAGAATGTAACTCACCAATTCAACTCAATAGTAACCTTAAAAATACGCATTTAAGCAACACTGAGTTTACTTCTTTTGCATCTGGCTTCTACCTATCCAGTAGGTAAGAAAAGAAACTGAGCACACAAAGAAATGCTCATTTACCTCCAATTACAAAGACTCCAAGTGAAAATGTTTAATTCCTGGCCTATCAAAACTTGCTTGCACATTTCAGAATAATAAGCCACAATTTGGGGAATCTTTTTCTGAACAAATGCTGAAGTCAGATTACTGTGCAGCACTCGTCCAAGGGGATTTCCCTTATCTCATTGTTCTTCTGCCAATTTTGAAGCATATGCAGTGAGATGTGAACCTACTCCAGCTTCTGATTGTTCTCTTGTATCCTGCTGGTCTGCTTCAAACAATGCAGCATGACACAGGTCAACGAAAGCTGTTCATGATGAGACTATAGCATCGTATACAGTAAATTTCAGAAGTTTTCCACCAACCAGCACAGCAACCTAGTCAGTGAGCAGTAACAAGCAGTAAACAAGACATGGGAATTTGCTTTTATTAAATTGGCAGGTGTAGATTACAAGTAGGATTAAATCAGTAGGGAACCCATTAACTGGCTATTTGTGTTCAAAGCTGCAGCAGTAAAAGAACTGCAGCATGTTGTTTATCCTATAAATTCTTTCTAGACTGCCTGATCTACACAATTTGGAAGTTTTTTTGGAAGTTTTTCCTATAAAACTGCTCTGTTTGTCATAAAACATTCACATTAGTAAACAGCGCTCAGGTGTTTTGTTACAGTACCAAGAAAACTAAACTGGCTGACTTCTACAAAACAGGAATATAACGAGGAGAGGAATCTTTACCACACTGAATAGCTGGCCTGATAAAGACATTAATTACCACAGCAAGCCAGTGAATAGTTTAGCACTAACTTGGGCTGACTAAAGCCTCAGTTTCTTTACTGAATAAAAATAAATGCTATTTATGAGGTTATTTGAGGCTTGATACCAACAATAAAGCACAGTCAACATATTCTTCTTGAATGACCAAGATGTCTTCTTAATGATAACATAAGGTGTCATATACAGATATTATTCCTGCTAGTTATAGCTTGATACTAGGATCTACTGAGTGATAAGTTGAAGTAATCACAAATCACCTTTTTTCGTTCACCTAAAATTCCATAACCCCAGCACCCCTTCTTAATCTGGCACAAATACTTAACAGAATATAAATCAAGCTAATTTAAACACTTTTGATTTTGACTCTTGACCATCTCTTCCTGCTTCTTACCACTAAAGCCATCTTAATGAGGAGCAACAGTTACTTGAAGATAAAGAATTTCCACAGATTCCAACAGCTTTTCACCCCTAAATTTGCTTTCCATATCAGTAATGCTCCAGTAGGAACAATGCCTTAAACTCACTCCCTAACCAAATAATTCAGTTTATGCTGGTGTGAAGGTAGCATTATTGCATGCCTTAAAAAAGAAAATCTCCACTTATACTGAAAAAATGACAAGTTAGAAGTTGGTACGGTCACCCAAGAAAGGGCAGCAGAGCCAGGACTAGAATCCACATCTCCCTAGACTGTACCCAGTGCTCCAGTTAGTACTAACAAGGTCTTCAAATTCAGCAATTTGTCCTCCTGACTCAAAAGGCAAGCTCTTTTTAACTATTTAGCATTTTGCTATTGGTTAGTAGCTTGCACATTTACATTTTTACATGTTGCTCTGCCTCAAATGACATGCCAATGCTTTCTGGTTGGCATACTAACTCTAAGAAATTATGTGGGTAAGTTATGTGACTTCCTGAATTGCATGAACTTAAATTTGGCAGCCCTAAGTTTCTTTGTTTAATGCTTTAAGACTTCCTTTTTCAGGATGACATCAATATTATAAGATGTGGTAATTTGAACTACGTCTACAGTAAAGTTTCATCTTAGTTAACAGCAATTCAGTCCTCAATATCATCACAGCTGTGCAAAAATCAAGAGTAATATTTTAGTATATTTAATAAATCCTTACTCAATTACATTATAACAAGTCACTCTTAATTTCAATTAATGCTACTTTAGAAGGCTAGAAAATTTCAATTTTCAAATTCATCTTTTAAAGAGCGACTTACCTACACTACAACAAGGCTCCTGAATGCATTAATATACACTGCCTGGACAGCTAGGCCCTACTCATATTCTTCTGCATCCAGATACTAGGAATAAGGTCTTGGTGCAAAGCAGACAGTTGAGAAGAGCTGGTAAAGGAATAAGTTATTAGAATACAAACACTTCTGTTCACCAGTTCTGCATCCTACCCTACATCACAAAGACAATAACGCTGTGAATCAAAGCAAACAATTTAACTTTAGGCTACAACGTGGAAGTAAAAAGGGCTAGAGAAAGGGGAGTGGCAGTACTCAGCTTCTTGCCTTGCTCTGCTTTGAGCATTTGCTATACTCTGTCACAGTCCAATCCATAACAGTTCTTTAAAAAACAGTACCACAAGACAGTATTAACCAGTTCACAAAAGCAGATTTTTAGTAACGAACACTCAAAGTGCTGTTTTCACAATCAAGCTTCGAAGAGGTATTCATTTAAAGCTAGTTTCTGAAGACAAGAACACAAGTTGTGCAGTTATTCTGAAACATGGGATTAGAAATTAGAGAGTGACTGATTAAGAATAAATATATAGACAACACTCATTACTTAATATGTGCTGTGCTTGGAAAAGACAATGTTACATTTGTGATGTACTGTACTTGTGCTGTGCTGGGAAAATACAAAATGTACATGCAAATACAGCATGAGAGAATGCACAGATGAGGAGTAAGGAGGAGGACTAAAAGCTGCCAGCACAGATTTATGATAGGGAGTAAGGAGGAGGACTAAAAGAAGGTCACACTTGCAAGGTGCCTAGATAACAGGGGGCCCTCGGACCCTGGGAACCGAGACAAACCAACCTTATGGATTGGACTGAGACCAAGGGCTCAGAGAGCATGCGCAAGAAGATAAGGTGAAAAGTTCAACTCTGATGAAGACATCTTACTTCATCCCGACGACCACCCGGACGACCACCAGAGAATACTACGCAAGCGCAGAAGGACTGATAAGATAATTAGCATATGAAGCGGGGCTAGGTGGAGCTAGGAAGTGAATATTCATAGGTGTGTTGCAAAACTTAATGCATATGTAATATTTTAGGGGATAAAAGAGAATGCAAGCAAGCAAATTATGCACACGACTTTGGTGGGACTACCCCCGTGCTGCCCAGCGCTGAATAAACATACCTACTTGACAATCTTACTGATTGTGGAGTCCTTTCTGCAAATCAATTCAGCTCCCTTGAGTAAACATTTTAAAAATATACAACTATGAATATTAATGCCAGACAAATTGGTACTTCCAGTTAGGTGTTGTTAAACCATAGTTAAGTTGGTTCAGATCAGTTATTTTTCATTCAGCAGCCTAAAAGAAACCGAGAAAATTGTCAATGACCACTAGCAGATACTTGGTTCTAGTTTCTAAGTTTAGTTTTGTGAAAAGACACCAATTAAACTGACATAAGACAGTTTTGAAGTTCAAGGAAATGCATAATAAGAGTTTTCAAGCAGACGTAGTAGCATCACCTGTCTTACTAATTGCTCACCTAAGGTTTACAACTTCAGCTTCATGAAGACTGGAAATCAAACTCAATATGAATTTTATTTCTCATTATATGCCCACATGGCACCTAATGGTTCTGCAACCCAGAGCTTACACACGTCATTTTAAATATATATACATAATTATGGCCACTGTACTTCTGTCTACAGCCATAAACCTACCAACCCAGGTCTCTGGAAACTAAGAAGGACTGGGCACATTTCTTTGGGGAGGAAATGGTCTTGGGACACCAGGCTCCAGCTTCTGCCACCTGGTTCTGAGGAAGACCCCAAAGAAATCTATGAGCACTGTTGTTTTTTGTGTGCTAACCCATGCTGCACAACACAGCACTACAGAGCGTGCACCAGGTGAAAGCTGTCACCATGAAATTACTAAAAAAAATGTCAATTAGAAAACACTGGAAAATATCAGAAAGCATCCCCAAAATCAACTGCTTTGCACTTGCCACTTTCAGCAACAGCTATTTTTCTCCTACACAATTATCTGTGTGTTGTCTGTTTGAGCAATGCAGGCAGGCTTTTACCTGGCTAGAAGCCAGCGAAGAGGTATCTCACGCCACAGGAAACCATTGCAAAGCAGTGTCAGTCCATCCTTGCTACCCTGCAGAGGTCAGGCCCCAGCCCCATGCATTTAGAAAGCACCGAGAACTTTCTTTAGTCTTTCATGCAGAACATGGAGACAACATTCAAGTCCCACCATAATTACAGGACTGATAAGAGCAGAGGCAAATTGATCCTCCTGCCACACCTTTCCAGCACACGAATCTAAAGTTGTCACAGCACCAGCTATCAAGAGGAAAAACAGGAGATTTTGAAGCTGATCTTGGCTAACGCTCCCCAAAGTCCCAGCCATCTTCTGCCATGCTTTTAGAAAACATCTCTTTGGCTCTGTTTTAAAACATAATTTTCACTGAAACGGCAACAGAGAAGCAGACAGGGCTCTTCTTCACCTGCAATAATTCTGTCACAAGAAAAAAAGACTTAAGATGTTCAACTATAGTCTTCAAACATTTATGGAATTGATTTACACGTAAGTGAATGTGTAGACTGAAACAGGGGATATGGTTTGAGAACGTTCTTTATACACAGCAGTTCTTAGCTTATGAGCTATGATTAAGAATTAATGTCCATCCCCAACTCAAATAGAGAATTATTAAAACTCCACTACAAACTAAGAGGGTGCCAAGTTCTGTGGCTGGGAAAACGGACTTCACCTCTGCCTGGTTAGCAATGTTATTTTAGGATTCACTGTGCCAAACCAACTGCCTGCTGTTGTCCTCTTAGCTAACGTGCTCACAGCTTCGCAGCAGATGTTGGAACTCTCCTAACACTGTTTCCAGAGGAACCACTCCCCTGCTCCCCAGCATAATTGGGGAAGTCACCCATATTCTATAGCCCTAACATGAGAAGAAGCAAAGGAATTTCTATATTGTTGTTGCTGAAGTACCCCATGCTAGAGAAAGATCTTAAAAGCTTGGGACCAATCTATTCTAGAAGCCAGGTTAGCTTGACAGCTCTGCTCTAGTGGTGATCAAAAGCATCCTTACAACTAGGTTACTGCATGCAATCACTTTCCCAACAAACATTCCCAGGGAACTTAAAAACAGAGCCTGTGCTACCAGTTAGTATGCTGAATAAAAACAGTGAGCTTCTGTCCTGGTTTCAGCTAGGAGAGAGCTAATTTTCCTCCCAGTAGCTGGTAGGGTGCTATGTTTTGGATTAGGATGAGAAGAGTGCTGATAACACACTGATGTTTTAATTGCTGCAGAGCAGTGCTTACACCAAGCCAAGGACTTTTCAGCTTCTCGCTCTGTCCTGCCAGCGGGCAGGCTGGGGGTGCAGCAGGAGCTGGGAGGGGACAGACCCAGGACAGCTGACCCAAAGTGGCCAAAGGGGTATTCCATACCATCTGACGTCATGCTCAACAATATATAGGGGTGGCTAGCCGGGGTGGGGGGCCGGCTGCTTGGGGTTGGGCTGGGCATCGGTCAGCAGGTGGTGAGCAATTGCATTGTGCATCGCTTGTCTCATACACGGTAGTAGTAGTACTATTATCATTATTTTCCTTTATTTCCTGTCCTAATAAACGTCTTTATCTCAACTCACAGGCTTTTATTTCTTTCTGATTCTCTCCCCCATCCCACAGAGGGAGGGGGGAGTGTGAGCGAACAGCTGTGTGGTGCTTAGCTGCCAGCCAGGTTAAACCACAACAGCTTTACACCTGAATTATAAATGACTTTTTGTTGAGTTATCTGAAGAAAAAGGCACCAATATCTCAATTTAAACCATTTGCTTGCTCTCAACCAACAGTTCCAAGCTACCTGTCCATCTTTAAGAATGTCTTCTCTTTGCCCAATTTATTTCCACTGTTACTCCCTTTGTAAATACTTGTAATCAACATTATATTGGCCTCCATAGATGGAGCTAAATTAAGTAATACAAGAGCCCACTTGCAGAAAACAATTTTAACACGCACAGTAAGCTATGCCTAGGCTGCTTATCTTAGCCATACTGCAGGGCAAGCAAGCAAGGGAGTATCACTGGCATGCAAGAGAAATTCAGAGTTGCTTTGGAGAATTTGGATCACATCAGGTAGTCTTGCCTCCAGGTGCTCTGTAAACTTTCAGCATATTATGCAGTTCCAAGTATCTCAATCCTTGTAGAATGCATCAGCAATACAACAAAACTAAGATGCACTGGATTTATTTCCTGAACAGTGTAAGTATAAGAACAAAAGAAATCTAGTGTCAGAAATCAATACCATTAATCACTTTTACATTAAGAGTAGGCTTTTAGGCTCCGAAGTCACACAAAAGAAACTCCTGGATATACAAATTTTTGCTTCATAAAAAAATACAGCCTTCAGAAGTAGCCTACACATATACACGCTGACGTTCTGACTTAAGTAAAAAAAATTGTATTAAAATCACCCTGTCTGCAATGCTTGGAACAAATACCACCACCATAGTATTTCCTCAGGAGAACTTGGGTGTGATCAGTTCCATGACAGCAGTTTAAAGAGTTACCATCATTCACTGTTGGTGGAACTGAAAAATATGCAACAGGTACAGCTTTAAAATATTTCATCCTAACAAGCTCAGCAGGTAGCTTGTAATCTCAATGCCAACCAGCCACTTCACTTGCAATTGTCTGCTTTGCATTTTATCCAACACTCCACTGAAGTCTTCAAAACCACAGAGCCCACTGGGGGGGTGTCTTCTCTGCCTGATTGGTAAAGACACAGAATTTACCTCATATTTGAAGCAGAAGCCAGGTGCTTTAGAAGCTTACTTGTTGCCTATAAATCAGCCATGCTCTTCAAAACAACTGCAAGATTTGTGCCCCTCGTTATCTCTCATATTTAAATCAGAATCAGGAGGCTGCTGAAAAAAGCCAAAGCAAGCTTCTGAAAAATTAGGAAACACAGCAGAGGGATGCTATCCCTTATATTGAGCAAGAAGGGCAAAGGCACATATAAGACTACATTTTCCACATTCATATCAAACTTAAGCAAGAACAACTATTTTGCAGATAGCACCTTCTAAAACTCTAATGGTACAGCAAGCTGGAAAGCAAGGGTCTGACAGGAATATCAGCCTTCCCTCTGCACTGGGAGCAAGTGCTTCATTTCACTTGAAACTCTAAAGCACCCTACTAGCACCCTAGAAAAGAATCCTTGAATTGGGATTTAAAGAAGTTGGTCTTAAAACCTTACTTCAGCCAGTACACTGCCACATCACTTTTCCATCAATATTCAACATCATTTTTCTCTTGTGCCAGAGATTCCTCTACTATCAAGCAGTAATAAGATTTACCTCCTCTGCAGAAACTCAAGGTCTCCCATTAAAACCAAGATTCAAGTGTTAAGTACTGTTCCATACACAGTATCAAAAGCAAGCTTACATATTAACTGTAATATAACCATTAACATCAACACAAATTTGTTCTGTTCAAGAAGAACATTTGTTATTTTAAGTTAGAACCAGGAAGTCCTTTGATGCTGTATTAAACCCTTTCAGAGTACTGAGTGAGCATGCAAACATCTGGAAAGAAGAAACAGAGGTATACTTTTATAGATGCATCTTTCAGTGCCGCCTCCTCCTCCCAGTCAGCAATAGCCATGTCAGGGCACACACAAAAGCTCCACTCACTACGCAGAGCTAAAATGAACGAAGACTACAGATGCTGAGAATGATGGGAGGCACCTATCCCTTCTTTATCCTCCTCCATGTAGGGCAAAAATAAAGTGCAGCTTTGCACTGAGCTATATCAGGGTCTGCCTCTGTTCAACACTGCACCATGCAGACTGCACCAGCAGAACTGCCAGTAGTGCTCTGTGGGTCCAGCAAGGGGTAAGTGGGCACAACACAAGGTGGAACCTGCTGGGGGACAGCTAATGGATTACAACATAAAACAAAGAAGGAAAACAGGTGGGCCTGGGGAGTGCTCCATACTGATAAGTCATCAGTTATTACACATCCTTCATATAAAACCTTATTAGAGCTGTCACATTAGCCAAGTGTTGGCATAGCAGCAGAATTTAGCATGCACCCATGTAACGCTCAGGAAGGACTTAGTTCTGCATTAGTTGTCAGAAACATATGCTCTAGAGAACAAGGCATCACAAAGCAATATAGCCTCAATGCAAAATTACCCTTCCCCTAGTTAGCCCTCTTGTCTTTAACTAAAAAAATATCTACAAAACCCCAGTCATCGCTATCCAAAACACGTTCCACCTAATCTCTATTGACATTACTTCTGTGTTATTCAGTATTTTACAGAAAACATCATTTTAGCAAGTCTAAAACAAGCAAAAAAAAATAAAAGCCCCCAAGCATAAGGAACATTTGTAGTTTTTAAGACAGAAGAGACACACAGGTGATCCCATGAAAATATTGCAACAAAGCCAGTGATTTGTTTCCCTACTTTGAATTGCAATATTGTGCACTGTCATCACTGAAATGATTTTTTAAAACAATGAATATAGACTATAAACATCAGTTGATTATTCACTGCATGGCATGATTTTGTTTGTGAATAGCAATAACTAAAATCCAAGCCCTTAACAAAGTACTTATTTCAGCAGAACAATCCATGCTAATGAGAAGGAAACTACTCCGGTAGAAGAAATCTTATAAATTAATACTCATGTTGTTTCTTCACTGACTGCTTCTTGTGCTCCATTTGTATAAAAACTGCAAGGGGGAGCATAAAGACATGATCTTAAATGTAACCGAATTCATTACATACTTTAGAAAAGTAAACTCAAGAACCAACATTTAGTTTGAGGATACATAGAGATTATGAGATTGGAATCCTACTGGTTCACTGGGAGGATTCAGCAAGATAACTACAAATTACTTAGAGGGCTAGCATCAAAAGGACCTCTGTACTTATTTGGCCTCTGCTCTAGATTACTGACCCACTTATGAAGAGCTAAGCATCCCTGCTGTGTGATGCCAACACCCACTCCATCTGTTTGCTTCTGCTTTCTCAGAACCTCTATTAGTCTGTGTAAGAAGTTGTGTTAATTACCACACAAGCGGCTTGAATAGTTCAGACAGCATCAGCCTCGGTGTGTGGTCACCTTGACCAACAGCACAGAAACAGAGTCACTCTAATCACAGCAGATTATCAAAAACAAAGTACATGCAGATTTTTGCAAAGTTTTATCAATTTCATTCAAGCTACTTTCAGTTTTAAGAGCTTGTACATATTTACTTGTTTCAGGTTTCAGCAATGAAAATACAAAGAAGTATTGTATCAACCTTGATGGACATTTCCAATGGGACCAGAAACTTGTGAAACCACAAGGGAAACTTCTGTTGAGGGAATAACACAACAGTTGCAAAAAGAGGCATCTCACAACACCTGTTAATAAGCTGAGTTAAACAGTATCAAAAATTAAATCTAAAGCTAGTTTGAAAAAAAAAAAAAAAACCCAAAGCCCTCTCACTCACATCAGAACAGCACCTCAGCAACTTCACACCCAAATTTCTTGCTGACAATGAAGGAAAAAAATGTTTGCGAGTCAGTCTTTTATTGTTCATCCCTGTTGATGTACAGATTAAGATATTAATTAAAGCGAGTCTCAAGCAGCAGTTTTATTAACTTATTAAATCCAAGAATAAAAATCTCCAGAAATCATTACAGTACTCAGTTGACATCTGTTCTTTCTTGGGAATCCAGACTACTGCTGTCAAAATGAAAATATCAATAGTCCAAAAGCCAACTTTGAAACTCAATTCTGTAGAGCACTGTTTGCAACCCTGATATCATCTTGCCCATTAATTTTAAACTAACAAATGGCTTTGGTGTTAAACCTTGTGAAATAGGCAGCACCACTCAAAGAGGTCTCTAGCTCCCATCTTACTCATAAGGCAGCCAAGAAGAGTAAAATTTCAGTGAGCCCTTTTTCAGCTGGATAACAACAGTAACAGCACATCTGAGCAAGAACTGCTCATCGCAACACGGAGACTATATGGTGTGTAACTGAGCTTCACATTCTGTTTTAAGGAATTATTTACTACTTCAAAGGCCATGCAACCAGGAGGAGCCACCCAAATACAGACAGCAAGACCAGGAAAACGATATATTGGCATCTTATTTGTGCCTTTAAGTACTGTAATCACAGGAATACTTGTTTAAATATCCTGAAGTAGCAATATTTACTGCCCAGTACCCTTGCAGGAAAGCTCTATGGACTTGCTCCAAGAACTCTATAAGTTAAATACGTGTTTTGTATAAATCTATATCCTCTGTAACATGAAAAACCTTCCAATTAAGCATTTTGTCTTTGCCATGACTTTGACTTGGCTAAATACATAAAGCCATCTCACAGAAATGTATCCTAATAGGTTCCAATCCTAGTCTACTAATACACACAAAGACAAGAAACTCTAATAAATATTTCACTTTTTAGCCAGCAATAGAAAGCAGAAGGGAAACCCAACAAACTGGGTTTGTTGGACTGCTCCAAGGAAGAAGATACAAGCAGAATGCAACATTAGAAACAAAAGGTGAATAGAAAAGAAAGAGAAGAACTAAAGTAGTCATTGATCCAGAACACATGTATGGTTTTCCCAGAAAGTTATGTCAAATCTAAAGGAAAATGCTAAAACCATTATCAGATAACAGCCATAACATATTTGATAGGTGGCAATCATTACTGACACCGGTCAAAAGTAGCATGCACCATGATTAATATGAAGTTTAAAACTCACTGGGACCAATGTGCTAATAATACAGAAGTTAAGGTCATAAACACATGAAGTTTCTCCCCCTTACAAACTATGACGTATGTCAAGGGACTGAGTGCCCAGAATGTTCCTGTGTCACCAGATCCTCCAGCAATTTCATAGAAAGACAAACATCTGTATAACGATTTGATATTTATGGAGTACACTTGATGAGCTTACACATGAGCCTTTAATGGGAATTCCATACAACATGAATCTAGAGCACGTTGCATTATACTTACAAACACAACCCTTGCATCTCACACAGCAGTTGCTATGAATTAAGTTGGGAAAGTCAGAGGGGCAGAACACAAGCCATTCATCTAAATATATATACACACATGTAAGGAACGGAAGAGAAGTTCTAGAAATACTCCAAGTTAAATGAAAAGCACTTCCATTAACCAATGACAAATAATAATTACAGTAAGTAAATCTTCAAACTGCCTCCCAATATAAACTTTCCCTTCAGAAGGGAAAATGGATGCAGCTTGTACAACTTAAACAAAACTAGCATACAGAACTGAAAATAATAATTAGATGACTGAAGTGTTGACCAAGGAAAAATTAGTCTTTTTCCCTGAAGCAGAAGCGTAGCTTCAAACAAGCCCCTCCAATTACAGTGCTATCAAATAAAAGCATAAGGCAGTGTTATGAACTAAGTTACGTGAGTCACCACCAGAACACATACAAATTGGAATTTAAGTAGTAACAAACAAAATGTAAAGTTATTACTAAAAATTGTGACTTGACAGAGCACGTGGTTCAGTTCTAAGAATTGAAGCAAGGGATACATAAAACCAAAACAGGTTTTAAAGAATTTTTAAATAAATCAAAAGCATGCAACTGATTCTTTATTCATTTGTTCACATGACAGTCTAAACATCTGTTTAGTTTCTTAAGAGGTTATAAAAGCTTCAAACGCAACAGCACTTACCTTGGTATCGTCACACATTTTGTATTGCAATTCTGAGTGGTAATTGCCTTCTCAAGCTCATCCAGCTGTCCTGTTTTCTTTAGCTTCTTGACCAAGCTTTTCACTGCTTTTTCACACCACTTTTCCTCCTGACCATTCTGCTCACCACCACCAGCCCCTCCAGAGCCACCAGCAGATTTTTTCCACCCCAGAAGTCTCTTCACAACTGGTGGAGTGAATGGCAATATGGATGACATGACTTTCACCAGACAGAACACTGAGCACGCAATAAATTAGTGATTCCCGTCTGATCCCTAAAAACACAAACCAAAACAGACACATTAGCACTGAGGTTTAATGAGACACATACCTTGTTTAGGACCTTTCACTACCAAATGCCATAGGACATCGCATCTCAAAACAAGTCAGTAACAGTTCAGGACTAGTCTGCACATTTGTTACTACGTTAATGAAATTAAAGGACAAACTTTCTACAGTCACTCCAGCGGTTAGCTCAGTTTGCTACAGACACCTAGTTTTTCCTCACGTCTTATCTGGCTAAAGTTTACTTACTTCAGAAATTACAGAACATTAGCTTACTTGAATCTAGCTTTGCACCTAGGCTGAGCTGGTTTTAATCGTTTGCTAAAGTTTTCCACAAATGACTGACAAATTGCATACCCAGATTTGCACATGCTGCCCATCTCCAAATTAACTTAACAAGCAAAATTGTGTTTGGAGTGCCGTTTAATCATTACGAGTTGACAGAAGTCTTTCAGCAGCCAACCATTTGGCAAGCCTTTTTTCATCTTGTTACGATTTAAATAACTACCATTTTTTGTGCCACTGGAGACATGGATTTGAAATTCACTCTGAAGTTTGGTGATAAGCTTATTCCCCTGTTCCAGGTATGCGAATTCCAGAAAGTTACCTTACTTCAAAACTTCAGCACGCTTAGCTACATGAGTTAGTTTAGTCAGCTGAAAATACCTTGCTCTAGCTAAGCACTAAGGCTACCTTCAGGCTACTTGATCAGAGCTTTCAAGACAGCTCATGTGCATCCCCATCCTGAACAGGTATGCTCCTCACTTCTATCCAAAACATACAGCCTCATCTAACTGATGTTTCCTATCTGCAAAACAGCGTGGTTCATTTGGGATACTTCAGGCTATATTATTTCTGGGTAATTCATGCTTTATCATGTCTTCACAGTTTCAGCAAGAACCAACAAGTCACCAAAAGCTAAATTATATTCCACAGGTAGCTTTAAATCTTAACTTTTTGACTTCCATGGAACAGAACGTTCAGTAGGAAGGATGTTACAGTTTCAACTAAATTACACCTCAGTGAAGCAGCTTTTGAGATCACCTGAAAATATGACCGAAGCAAGGATTGTAGTGGTTCAGGCTCACGGAGACTGAGGTTCTGATTAACAGGGACTTGAGATTAACAACAGCCACTTTATGGAAGTGATTTAAATAACCTATCCTAAATCAAGGCATTCGTTTTCATACAAGACTATAACATGAAAAGAGCTTTCATTCTTTCAAAAGCATTAAATTATTAGGGAATTGTGGCCAATACATCAGACTGCAAAAGCATTACATTGTAGCCCTGACTACAGAAAACAAGATTAGTAAACCCAATATCTAACATTTTCAGATTAAACACTGAATAGGACACTCAGGCTACAGTTTCCCAAAGAGTCTCCAGCCTCAAGCAGTCCAGGTCTCCTTCCTTTCTTCTCTGTGGTCCCACCTATGCACTAACAGCAATACCTCTCCCCAAAGACTCAGGTAGCTGAACAAAAAAAATCATGTTTTCTTCCTGAGTTAACATCCTTCCCCATTACCAAGTTGCACCAGCTCATACCCAGTACTGTGAAGACCCACACTGATGTTGTGTGAGATACAGAGCATAGATGGAGACTCTCCTCCAGCCCCAGCCTTCAACACTGGCATTAGCATCCCCTCTAGCTCTTTGAAATGCAACCCAGACATGTACTGTAATGACAATTTGTTCTGGTGGCACAGCCACATTAAGCAGTCTTGCTCCCCTTTCCACACGTTCTGAACTGTTCACAAGGCCAGGAGTAAACCCCTTAGAGCCCTAATCCAGTACCCTGAGTGGCTCCAGAGGTGAAGTGGGAGGCTCACACAGCCTCTGCTGCTTTAAGAAATGCTTGGACATGGTTTTCAAAAGAGGGAAGGGGATCAGCTGCACAAGGCATGACCTGGGACAGCAGTTACTCTGGACTTCGTCACTGAGACTTCAGCTTCCGAGCAGGGCCAACGCTGGACGCTTCAGAGGCAAGAAATTCAAAGGGAGCAAACCAAAGGACGATAGCCTATTTTGCTGCAAAGCCCACACTTTCAAACACTGGCAGTTGATAGTTTAATACCTGAACACTATATTCAATGCTGACAGATGCAGGCAATGGAGTACCAATATCATTGCTTATCCACATGCCAATTCTTCTCAAGTTTATGGAGCTCACTGACACACAAGATAGGTATTTCCTGTTCTTTTGCTTCAAATTTGACCTTTCAGTGTCCCAGAATACTCCCTTGATTATCAGCCTCATGAAGCACACACTTCAAAAGGGTCACACTTACCACCAAAGTCAATTGCCTATTCTTCCAGGCCCTTGAGGCATTCTCACTATTTTTTATCTGATTTTCAGCTTTACAACACCCCTTGAGGTGAGGTATCCAGTCTTGCAGTATTCTTTCCCTTAAAAGATATCACTGATCTATAATTTCCTGTATTCACTTTCTTAAAATGAAGACTACAACTTGAATTTCTGCTTAAGTGCGCATTGACTGATTTAAGTCTTGCAACAGGAAAAGTTTAGAAAGCCTATACGTTTCAAATTGTCTTTACATTTCAACTCAGATTTTTCTGCCGTGCTCTGTGGCAAAATTTTCCCTTTATCCATTTTCAGAAGTCTGTCAGTTCAGACCTAACTGATCAGAACTTTCCAGATATTTTACTTAGTCTTAACCAGCTCCCTCACATAGATGTTTACTAGTTTCTGTAGATGTTTCCACAAAGTGCAGGTTTATCTGCTACCCCATGGCTGTTTTTACATGAAAGTTTTTTTTATAATGGGATATCCACACCAAGTCCTTTATTACACCAATTCTCACACCTTACCAGCTGATTTAAAAAAAAACATACACCACAGCTGCAGACTAAGATTCTGGGAGGCTTTAACTTCTGTCTTCTAACTATGGCTACACCACATCAAGGATTTGCCAGGAGCATCAGTAAGGATTTCAGCAAGTTATTCCAGTTATAGCCCTGTTATTTTTCAAAGGCCAAGCAGAGAGAATGTGACCCAAGTAGGGCAGGACTTGATTCACCTCAGTACTTCAGCCAACTGTGAGGAATACTCATAGGAGACTATTTCAGCCAGTTTAATTTATGCAAAAAGTTGCACCCTTCTCCATGCCTAGAGTAGGCACTAAGGAAGCACATGGCACAATTAAGCTGAAGGTCAGATGAATTTAAGTTATGCAAGGAAAAAGCAACAATAAAGTAGTTAAGAAAGACCCTACTGGATCCAGAGTGGTGCACCTAGCCTAATGCCCCATCTCCAGGAGTGGCAAAAGGATATGCTATCCAAGGTAAGCACACGAGCCTTGCTGGTTTACATAGTCTGTTCCCTCCATAACACTTCAGCATCTAAAACTGCTGTAGCAGGAATATTAAATGCTACCTTCCCACTTGCACCCTTTAGCAGCTATTTATGGACCTATTGTCCATGAATTCATCTAACCACTTCCTGAACCTGCCTCTACAACCCCTTGTGGCATACAGCACCAGAATTTAACATCCAGTTTTTAAAGAAGTATTTTGGGATGTTTTAATTTGATCTCTTTCAAGTTTCAGACTGTTCCCCTTGTTCTTGTGCAAGCTTCGCTGAAGAACCATTTGTATTCATCTTGTCCACAAGCTTTGTGATTCTGTACATTTGAATCACATCCCTCCCACAAACAGAGGACTGTCAGCCTTTTGTGGCAAACAAAGTATCTGAACACTGCTCACAGTTTGGGAAGCTCCCCTGGACAGATGCCAAGCCTGAAGCTTTCCTTCTCCCATTAAGTTACAAGCACTTGAAGGCATGGCAGAGGGATTGATCTAAAGACCACAGAAAAGTTACAAGACTACAGCCAACATCTTTTCAGTCACAGTACACTAAAGTTCTCCACATCAGCATTACAAGAAAAAGCACAAAGATTTATACCTTGTGCAATTTGCAGACAGAAGACAGACAGCACATGTGCTGCTGAACATCTGGCAGCAGCTCAAAAATCTGCCCCTTCCACTGCCTCTGGGCTGCTCTGCGGCCCTACATCTGCACTGGGTTCTCTCTCTGTCCACCGAGGCAGATCCAGACATCAGACTTATACCAATGGGCTCAGCAGTCACTGCTACAGCTCTTTTTTGACCAGCAAACCCCATTTCGATTCACCACCTGTAACTTTTGCTTTCAAACTGACATAGGAACATAAGTAGTTTTGATCTCTGTTCCCAAAACATCACTCACACACTGTCACTGCTGACACCAGCCTCTTAGTAAAAACCCTCTTGTAGTCTTTTTCCTCGTACGCTTCCTTCATCCACAAAAAGTGTTTTCTCCAAATGGACCTAGAAAACATTTGCCAACACCACAAGCAATATTCCCAGATTGCTAAAACAGCTGCAGATTAAATACAGGTTAAACACATAATAACCCTTTTTCCTTATTTCCTTGTAGTCCACAGGCAACTACCTCCAAACACTGAGAACCTATTTAGGGCCTTTGCTTTTTAAGGACCTTACACATGCTTCCCACCACTCATTCTTTGTGCTGCCTCTCCACTGCTCGTTCTGTTCCACTGATGCCCAACACCATAGCCCAAATCTTATATTTTACCTGCTCATGTACTATTTCCACTACAACATATCAATGTAGTGGGACTCTAATTACAGGGAGATTTCCAAGACCCCTTTCTGAGTTCAATTGTAGTTGAGCTATCAGTATGATGGCAGAAGCGTGACACAGCAGAAAGTTATCGCTATTTCATCCCTTTCCACATTCCCTGAATTGTGCCTTAAAACCACAGCTTTGAGTACTTAAGGAGCTTAAAAGAGAGGTACAAGTGTCAGATTGCTGGCACACAAGGAGCACACGCTGTTATACCCAACAGATTAAAACTGGAAAATGTACAGATTACCTAACTTTGGTGGTATGTTTCATCTCTGCCCCCATAGTATATTCTGCTTCCTCGCACACACGTTTCTATAGCAGGTCAGCACAACACTTGGCAACTTGTAAAGTCACAGTTTGACTCACGTCTGTTATTATTCCATTCTACTGTGGTTCTCTGGAACAAGGATTAAATATTAAGCCCACGATCCCAGAAATAACTAAGCATAAAAGAGGAAGAAAACCTTAAGGGCAATACACTTGCAGACTAAAATCTTCAAGGGAAATTTTCCTTTCCTGAGTGTCTGGAACTTGCTATAAACACACTGGTGCTACCAAAAATATCAAGTGATTTTTGGCTAATTTATTCTAAAGCCTTATGCAACATATTTCATATCAATCTACTTATTCATCTTAAACTTGAAATAAAGAAATGGGATCTCTCCTGGTTTTACTAGAAGTATTCTGGCTTCGAATAATTTCATTTTCAAGTGCTCTTCTGGAATAAAGAGGACAGAAGTTAAGCTCCTGAGGAAAGAAGATCGAGGAAAATCCTTTGTAGCATTTTAAAAAGATTCCACAAGTTAATTTCCTCCCAGTTCTAGTACCATTTTTGCAACATTTTTGAGATAGTTTTTTTTTTTCATTAAACCTGGAATTTGGAGGAGATTCTATACCAATTTCACCAAGCGTACAATGCCTCACATATCTCAGAAGAGGGAATATCCACCTTTTTCCTTCACATGTCTCCCTGTGGCATTAGCTCTTTCAGAATAAGCACATTAATTGAGGCAGTCTATTTAAAGCAGCATCAACACCCTACATTAGGCTAACCAGTACTGAGATGTGAAACTTTAAAGTGCATAGGTTAGGCAGTACTGTACGTCACCCATGTTAATGTAAGGTCATCAACAGTGAAAAACTTTGAGAAACAATAAAGCAAGCATTTCATCTTGCAATGAACAGAAGCAAAACAAAATTAATTTATGATCTGCTTCTGAATTCTTGAAGCAGTGTTATTCCAAACAAGGCAGAACCTGAGAAAATTTTCCTCAATGCTAACGATGTCAATTTGCAGGAAACCTGAATTCTGTACAGTGTTCAAACTGAAAATCAACATAACTTTTCCCCATTCAGATAGAATGCATTCTAGTTAAAGAACTTGTCAAAACAGACAGAAGATATTTCACTGCTGCAACTACATCCGCAACCCCTCCAAAAACCTGCCTTTTGAGATTCTGAGGGGCTCACACCTTCTTCTTCTCCCTCAAACATGTATTAAAGACACCTCATTTTGTCATACTGGAGAGGCTCGAGCCTGCTGTGCATACATACATTTCCGAAGAACCACACGTGGAAGTTAGACAACACACAGGCTTCTCTCCCTGTATTCAGGCCAGAGCAGGACAGCTTCAAGTACTTACTTCCTGGCTGTTGGGCAGTTTTTTTGTTGTTGTTGTTTTTTTTTGCCTCGGTGCCGGCAGATAGCTGGGGGAAGGGGAACGCACCCCTGCTGAGCAATGCCCCCAGATCCACCCCCAGCCGAGCTTCCCATCCAATTAGGCCAGCAGGGGAGAGTGGCTCCAGAGCACTCCCTCCTGAGGGGCTCCAGCTGGCCCGGGCTCCCAGAAGCAAAGCCAAGGTCCAGGTTCAGCTCTGACAAGAATTGAAGTTCAAGGCAGGCTGTTTGTGGCAGCAGCAAAGGAAATTCTCCCTTCAGGACAGCTTCAGAATGAGGATTTTGCAATGTGCCAATCTACAGCCTCAATTTACAGGTTAATTTTTAAGTTTCTTATGGTCTAGTATTGCAATGCATCTTGAAACTCTGTAGAACTTTTGTCTTTATATAATTCATTGAGAATTACCCACCTGAAAGTAGACTTTTTCCTCTTATTCATTTCATAAAGTTGGATTATGAAACAAACAAGAAAATTCTTTTCTCATACACAGAACTAAAATAAGCACTGTCCTGGTTTCAGGTAGGCTAGAGTTAACTTTCCTCCTAGCAGCTGGTAGGATTCTGTTTTGGATTTAGGATGAGACTAACGTTGATAACACACTGATGTTTTAATTGCTGCAGAGCAGTGCTTACACCAAGCCAAGGACTTTTCAGCTTCTCGCTCTGTCCTACCAGCGGGCAGGCTGGGGGTGCATCAGGAGCTGGGAGGGGACAGACCCAGGACAGCTGACCCCAACTGGCCAAAGGGGTATTCCATACCATCTGACGTCATGCTCAACAAAATATAGGGGTGGCTAGCCGGGGTGGGGCGGCGGCTGCTCGGGGTTGGGCTGGGCATCAGTCAGCGGGTGGTGAGCAATTGCACTGTGCATCACTTGTTTGTACATTAGTAGTATGTTGTGGTTTAACATGGCCAGCAATTAAACACCACACAGCCGTTCGCTTACCCTCCCCCCTCCCTCTCTGGGATGGGGGAGAGAATCAGGAAAGTGAAGCCTGTGGGTTGAGATAGAGACAGTTTATTAGGGACAGAAAATAATAATAGTGTGTACGAAACAACGCAATTGCTCACCACCCGCTGACCGATGCGCAGCCTATCCCTGAGCAGCCGGCCCCCCACCCCGGCTAGCCACCCCTATATATTGTTGAGCATGACGTCAGATGGTATGGAATACCCCTTTGGCCAGTTTGGGTCAGCTGTCCTGGGTCTGTCCCCTCCCAGCTCCTGCTGCACCCCCAGCCTGCCCGCTGGCAGGACAGAGCGAGAAGCTGAAAAGTCCTTGGCTTAGTGTAAGCACTGCTCTGCAGCAATTAAAACATCAGCATGTTATCAGCACTCTTCTCATCCTAATCCAAAACATAGCACCCTACCAGCTGCTGGGAGGAAAATTAACTCTGTCCTAACTGAAACCAGGACATAATAGTACTATTATCATTATTTTTTTTTCCTGTCCTAATAAAGTGTCTCTATCTTAACTCACAGCCTTCACTTTCCCATTTCTCTCCCCCATCCCGGAGAGGAAGGGTGAGTGAACAGCTGTGTGGAGCTTCGCTGCCAAACAGGTTAAACCACAACAAGCACCAACATCATAGAAAAGTTTCAGGAGCTAAATTTTTCTTCAATTACTAGGGACTACTGCAAACTACAGCCAAATAAAATAACAAAAAGCTTTATTGCTATTAGAAAATTAGCACATTGGAAGCAACACATGCATTCACATAGCACACTAAAATTGCATGCAACTAGCTGAGATACTAACTTCACTGACTATGGATTAAACTAGTAGGACTGACATATTTTAGCAACTCTCCTAGAATTACCAGAGAGGAATATTACCACAACTACAGTCAGCCAATTCGCTTGTCCCTGCAAAGCAGGAAGGATGTGGAAAATGTTTGCTATTTATGAACTCACAGCATTGCTCCTTAAAACTAGAAGACCTCAGTAGTGCCATAAAAGCACCAAAGTAGCATTCCAAACCACAACAGTTTAAGCTCTTCTCACCTAATTTGCTTTGATTAAAATTGCCCAGGTGCAACAGACAAAGGTCATTTTCATTATTTTGAAAAGTAAATACTCCCGGGGTAAAGCTGACAAGTAGTCCTGGAACCAAATAGCAGGTACCTGGTTCAGCTTCTAGACATGTAACTTAGCAGGTTCCCCCCTCCATTAAACAATACACAAGCACATTTAGCAATTAATGAACGCAAGCTGACTTTCCAAATCAGCCTAACATCAACAAGTGTTCCTCCAATAGGTCAGGCTCCCCTCCATGTTCACTGCACACTGAAGAGCATCTTACATTAAGCTCATCTCACTCCAGTTTCATTAAATCAAGCTCAAGCCCCAGACTACACTGATAGGACACCCAAGAGCTGCTCTCCCAGTCTCTTTCTTGGTCTTACTTCACACTATGGCTGTCAAACACACTTAATCACAACAAAAAGTCATCTGGAATGATACGTTTCTCTTTGTAAGACAGTTACTCTATTGGAAGCACCATTTAGTAAGAATTTTTGCAGTGGCCAATTTATTCTAGCCCAGAGTATTGAGCACAGGGCTGCCTGTGCTCTCCATTCTGTTACAAAAAAACTAATCCCATCGCATGACCTGCAGCAATTCTGTTTAACAAATCAACAATTACAAATATTTTGGCAAAGTAAGCTTAGGTATTGTTTGCCTCTCTGTACAGTTCAAACCAGTTTGGATTTAATGACTTTTATCATAAAGCCACAATCTGAAAAGCAGAATTTACAGCTCACTTAACAAGGCAGACCCATAAATGGATGCTTTCAATTACAGGATATTTACATGCAGCCATTAAGGCAGTGCTGAATACATTTGAAAACTCCAAAATACCTTTAATAATAATTAAAATTCTGCACACTGTTCTTTATATAATCAAAACATAGGAATTTTATTCAGTCTCAAACCGAGCTCGGATTCATTGCTATCCAGAGCCTACTACAAAGTCTGTTCTCCCAGTACTTTTGTGGGAAAGGGATCAGAGACGAAAACAAGTTTTGTTTTTTAAATTTGCAATCACTAGCACAGATTTTTAAGCTCCAATGAACTCAATAATATCAACTGGTGCTCGACACTTCTGAAAGATCACGTAGAACAGGAAGATGTAAGAACACCTAGGAGGGCCTTTCATTTGTAGATTCCCTGTGCAATTCAATCTCATTTCATTTTGCTCACAAACCTAGCTTCTAGGTGGAGGAAAAAAAAAGATCAGTTAAGAGACCAATGTGTTTTTTTTACCTCATTTTTTCAATGGTGGGGTTTTTTTATTATTATGGTCAAACAGAATCTCAGGAAAGCTGACAAACTGTTCTCCAAGATTATACTACCCATGACCATATTCCTCCGTAAAGAAAACTGAATCCTCCCTCTTGCTCATTTTAATGACTGTTGGTGTAGTCCAAGTCTGAACCACACAACTACCAAGTTATCCTATTAAACATCCCAACAAAGATAACCCAAAGAACACGCTTAAGTGAAGTTTAAGCCACCTCAACTGAGAACCTCCCCCTTCCCCTTTTTCAAGGGGATTTACAGTTAATGCTATCTTATCATGACAGTGCTAAGCAAATGAAGCAGAGTGGGTAGGAGAGCCTGGCAACTTCAACCACCCCCCTTTAGTTACATTCTCATTCCCCTATAAGTCACAAGAGTTTACAAACCCTTAAGTTTTAAAGCTATCCCTTTGAATAAACATAGCAAAAGATGTACTCATATACCATGCAACTCAAGCTCCAACACTGTGATAAAGCATAGGAAAGTCTAAACAGCAACCTCGTTCTGTTAAGAAAAAAAAAAAAAAAAAAGCCTTAATAACAGGAGTTTTTTTTTTCCCAGCCTGGAGAACAGAGCAAAGCCTAACCAACCTACAGAGGCCAGCCCCATAGGCCAACACCACGAAGCAGTTTGAAACCACAGCTCTCCAGGCAAAAAGTATCACAACTGGGAACAGCCAAACCTGCAGTTATGCGTAGCCTCCTTCCTAATAAGCTGTCATTACCACCTCCTTGCTATCGATGGAAGCTCACACATCTCTGACCACGATAACAGGAGTCCGACGTGCAACACCAACAGGCTGCAGCACTTCCACAGACCCCCATTTGGAAAACCCTGCAAGAACTTTTCCTCCAGCCCACCCGTTGGTGCGTTAAGGTAAGCAGAGCACACAGGGCTTGCAGCAGCTAAGCACCGCGACGGGCGGCCTAGAAGCCTCAAACCAGCCACGAGCCGGGCCCCCAGCTGGCAAGGACTCCTCACACACCCAATTTTTTCCCCTTTTACCACCCGGAGCCCGCAGGACAGCACCAGGCTCCTCTCCCCGCTCCACCCCCGCAGCAGCACGCCACGGCCCCGCTGTAGGGGCTCCGCGCGTTCCCCCTCCCGGCTCCCCGCAGGCCCAGCTCCGCGCCCGGGGCAGGAAAACCCCGGGCCGGAGGACAGGGCCCTGCCCGATCCCTTCACACCGCAACAAAGCAAAAACCCCATCCGCTCAGGCCCCCCACAGCCATCCCGGACCCGACCTCCTACTCCCCGGCTAGCTGCGCAGCCGCCCTCCTCCCTCAGCACCGCCCGCCTGCCCCCATTGGCCGCCGCCTCGATCCGCCCGCCCCCGCAGCTGGGAGAGGAGTCGGCGCGATGGCCCACAAGCACGTCGCTCAAGGGAAAAGGGAGAGGAGATTGGGGAGCAGTCGAGAGACCCCGCCCCCTCCCCTCTTCCCGCGGGCGATTGGCGGGTCGAGAAAGCGAATCAAAGGGGGGGGCAAAAGCAGGGAGAGAAAGGGGGGACGGGGGGGGGGGGGGGGCGCGAGGCGCGGCCTCTCCCCTCCCCTCCCCTCCCCTCCCCTCCCCTCCCCTCCCCTCCCCTCCGGCGGTATGACGTCGCTAATAGGCTCCGTTGCTTGTCACTTTCCACTCGACGCGCCCGCTAGGGGAGGTTGACAGGAACGGCGCGACTGCGTTTGCGTGACCTGCAGGCGGGCAGGCGCACTGGAGGTGTGAGGCGACAGGTACGTCTGCTCGCCTCTGTAACCTTCCGCGCTTCGGCGCGGGTGGGAGCTGAGAAAAAGTAGTGCCCTCCTTCCCGATAGAAATTACCTCAGGGCTCG
Source organism: Stictonetta naevosa (assembly GCA_011074415.1). Lineage (NCBI taxonomy): Eukaryota > Metazoa > Chordata > Aves > Anseriformes > Anatidae > Stictonetta > Stictonetta naevosa. The sequence goes on along the minus strand of MU012848.1, from coordinate 47,163 downwards.
AGACTGGCCCAGCACAGGGCAGTCCCTGGCCACCTACCCTCGAGTGGCAGAGCCAAATCGATGTTTAAAAGCTCCTCGGGTGAGGGAGGGCGAAATACCATCCTTTGGAGGACGGGAACGGGGCAGGTGCCATTGACTTGCGGAAAACGGACTCCACAGTCAGTAAGGTTGTAAAGTAGGTATGTTTATTCAGCGCTGGGTGGCACGGGGGGTAGTCCCACCAAAGTCGTGCGCACCTGATGCGGCAACTTGCCTTGGTTATATGTAGTAAAGAGTTACATATGCATGAAGTTTCACAATACGCCTATACATATTCATAACCTGTCCCCGCTTCATATTAAAATTAGTTCCAAGGAGTCATTTCCATAAACTCCTCCCATCTGCGCTTCCACAGTGCCTCCTGGTGGTGGCCGTCGGGGGTCGTGGGGATGCTACTTAGTGTCTTTGCTAACTATGGTGCATTGTGCAAATTAACTAAAGCAAGAAGCCTTGGGCCCCTTACCAAGGTCAGTCTCCTAATAAGAGTGTGAGCCTATCTTAAACTGGTAGAAACTGGTCCTGCGAATGGACAAGAGCCAAGGAGCAACTGAGTCTGCGTAAAGACAAGAGGTCCACTAGCGGTGACGAGGAAGAGTCAATCTTCATCCCCACGACCCCCGACGGCCACCACCAGGGGAAGCGGGGACAGGTTATGCATATGTACAGGCGTATTGGGAAACTTCATGCATATGTAACTCTTTACTGCATATAACCAAGGCAAGTTGCCGCATCAGGTGCGCACGACTTTGGTGGGACTACCCCCCATGCTGCCCAGCGCTGAATAAACATACCTACTTTACAGTCTTACTGACTGTGGAGTCCGTTTTCCACAAGTCACAGGCAACTTGGTCTCAGCAGTCCCCAAAGGACTGATTTCAGCTGTCCTGTGCATCGATGGTGGGGGTTCTGCAGAGAGCTGACAGAGGGCCTGAGACTGATTAAAGAGGCAGGATCCATGAAGTAGTGGGGAAGGGAAGAAGGTAGGCACTCCACGTTTAAGAACTGATCTGGTAACTCTGTGCACAGACCAAGATAAGAAATATTAAGTATTGCCTTGGGGGTTGGGTGAGACTTTGTGTGACGTGTGATTGAGACGTACTTTTGTACGAAGCGAGTATGGAGTCCTGATCTGCCGTTCCGTAGCTCCGCAAGTGGCGCGACTGGAGATGGATGAAGCGTGAGATAAGAGAGAGAAAGGAAGAGTCTCAGGAAATTTGGTGTATGGTAAGCCCTTGCACAAGGAAGTGCTTGGCTGTACACCAGGGAAATTTGGTGTGCGGTAGTCCTTGCATGGGGAAGTGCTTGGCAGTACAGCAGGGAATCTGGTAAACTCATAGGTGTACGGTAGTCCTTGCACGGTAAAGTGCTTGGCAGTACACCCCCATTTTCCAGAATCAGAACGTTAGTGTGTGGTACCCTGCAGGAGGGAAATTTCTGTAGCAGCACACTGACAAGGGTTAGGAAAAATGGGAAATATGAGTTCCAGGGGACAGGGAGATATCCCTGGGGGAGTGCCTACCGACAGTTCTTCCTGAAGAATGATAAGAAATTGGAAAAATAATCTCAAAATTAGAGGAGATGATTAAAAAAATGGTTAAATATTGTGTATCAGTCTGGACAAAAGAACCAATTAAGGAGACAGCAGTATTTTGGCCAAAATACAGGTCTGATGAAAATTCAGGCTTCAAATTTATATGTAAACAATAAGATTCCTTTTTCGGAGAAGGAGCCAATTTATGCTCCCTATAATCCTAATATTGCACCGGCGGCAGCAGCAGTCGCTCCAGGAAGGGAGACAGGGACTGCAATTAACAC